>JANEHU010001066.1:0-167370 GCA_027563435.1 Nasonovia ribisnigri | reverse complement strand
ATGTGTAAAATTTTTTTAAATTTGATTAGACGACGTGTGCATTTTTAACCAACTATTCCAAAGCAGAGTATCTTTTGGAGTACTTCGATATGACGATAATATATAAAATTGAATTTATGAGTTATAAGTTATAAATTGTAAGTATTTAAAGTTTTGATGAGTGGAATAAAGTGGTACAGGAGTACTCCTTAAAACGTAGGTCATCTACTTCACTCGTCAAAACTTTAAAAAAACTGTAACTAATAAGCTACTTGTCCAAAATTTAATTTGGTATATCGTAATACTTAAAATAATATTCTATTTAGGAATATGAAATTAAAAACTTTTAAAAATGAAAAAACTAAAAAAAATAATTTTTGTCTAAAATGTTGTTCTAAAGAAATATTTTCGAAAACGTTAGTATTTTCTATAATAATGATTTTCGTGTTTAATGGATCACTCTGTATATATAAGTGTATAAAATAATACGCAGGTAGAATTATTGGTTTGTATAATGGAAATTAGAAATCGATAAAATCGACGTTTAAAATTCTAATACCTAGTATATTATATACTCTTATAGTTAGGACTAAACTCGAAAATGTTGTCTAACCTTACTCACGGAAACCGTATGCAAATACGAATAATATTAAAGATGTCGAATTGTTATAAATTATTTAAATTTTCGATCTATTATGAAATGATATATTAAAACAAAGTAAAACGTTACTGAATGAGATTATTGGGACATCTTTTTTTATAAAAAAATTCCAAAAGACTATAGGTCATGGCTTATGAATTATAATAACAATACTATATGAGGTATGACTACAACGGCGACAATCCGACGTTTTATATTACGGAGTGATTATTCTCTCGTTATTTTAAATATTATAATCCCGTACAAGAAGTGGCCAGTAACCTTTTATGGATAATAATATAACATAATATAAAACGCATTTCGCCGCAAATGGACCTGCGTCATCGTTCGTTATGCCGGACGGAGGGGGCGTGCGATAACACGAAATAATCGAGTCGGACGACGATTTGTCGGCGGTGGGACGTCGGAAAGCATATTATTATTATTAGTATTATTGTATCGTTATCAGGAATACAACACTCGGCCTTGGACGCGCGTGTCGCCAGACAACAAACGAAGGAAAAAAAAAATAAATAAAAATCAGATGTAGAAAAAGAAAAGCCCTGCACGCGCGTCACTCGACGACCCGACCTCCCGACAACAATGCTGTGCCACTATGCGTACACACGTTGTACATGTCGTCCGAGTTTCATTTTTTTCATACACATATTATATGTTTTTAAGGACGATAAATCACGTGGGTTCCGTTCATTACCGCGTCTTCTTCTCGGTCGCCCTCTACACCTACCGTTTTTTTTTTTTTATTCCGACGCTATCTCTTTCTGCTCTCTTTCTCTCCCTCGCTCGGTCTCTCTCCCTCACTCTCTCGCGCGCGCCTCTTGTCCCCGATAATGGAAACGTACACACGGAAATCCGTTATTAATCGAGACGTGCGCCCTCCTCTCGTTGGAAGACGGCGTAAAAAACTGGTTCCGACCCGAAGTGTGCACTTTATACGATTATACTCGTACGTACACACACACACACACACGTGTGTAGAGGTAATGCACGCGTATTATAATATAATATTTAATATATATAATATATTTAAGTGCACCGAGACGTGTGTATATACGACGACGACGAGCATGATAAATCGTCGCGACTGCACGCGAAGCGCGGACACGCGGGCGAAGAGGAGCGGATAAGTCACACGCCATATATAATGTACACAATAATAACAATAATAATAATAATAATAACCAAGAGCCACCGGGAATGGACAGACAGGAGGCTGCGGAAGGAAGAAGACCGACTGCGTCTACCCGTGGGCGTGCGAGGAGACGGTGTCGCAAAAGACGTGCACCCTACGAACGTACATCATATTATATACATATATATATATATATATATATATCCACTCGGATCCGATGTATAATATGATTATGATAAGCGTCGAAATACAACAAGTGTGCAATATGTTATTATCATCGTTCCTGTCGTCGTCGTGTTTTTTTTTTATTTATAATATGTACCTATATGTATGACAACGTCTGCAGGACGACCGAACAGAGTTTAATCGCCAAGCGAATACCCGCGCGCTTGCTGCAGCGTATGCATACGCCTGCACTCTTCAGTGCACCACCTTACAGCTACAGCTATGTATAAAATACCTACAGATATGACACCTATGGTGTACACTTCTGCCGAGAGAACGTGCAAATTATCCCGTCACAATAATATTGTATGCATATAATACAGGCACCTATAGTACCTACCGCTGTCTGCTCGTCGATTTATTTTCACGACTGAACAGGATTGTGCACTATCGGCGTCGACGCACGCGTATTTATTATTTTCACTGTAGCTTTAGCCACATATTTATAAAATGATATACCTAATCGTTATAATATATTATAACAATAATAGCACGATTTATACTCAACTTGTATATACATTATTAAAGGTATAAGGAATACTATTATATATGGATTGTCCCGGTCTGGACCTATAATGTGGTCTCGTCCCACGCACTCACGACGACGGAAACGTTTATAATTTCTCGTAACGCTCCCTCCGATGTCCCAGAATTACATATTTTATAAATTCTAATGTTTTTGAAAGGTACGCGTTACCTTGGCACCAATATGTCAGAATTTTCCACAATAAATTGTATCATTATAGTTAAAAACGCTGAAACGTTTTCTATAGTTTATTAAAATTTGAAACAGATAACTTAAACGAACTACGACGTATATTCAATGACTTTTTCCCTCAAAAATTCCATAAGTTTAACACGCATACGTGTAGGTATATCATATATGAATAGTAAGTGTTCCTACTATTACTATATGGTACACATTTGACTTAGTGTGGATAAACAGTAACAATTACCTGCGATGTATAAAATACCGAGGTGGATATGACGCTGAGATTCTATAATAATGATATTATTAAGTTACAAAGAGCAGAAAGAGAGAGAGAGATAACATCAAGGTGAATCGTTGGGATATATAAATATATAATACGCCCAGCTTGTGGCACAAAATCCCGATTGTTCCGGAGTTAAATCCCAGCACTTTATAAACGATAAAAATGGCAATTTTCGTTTCGCACCGTATACATAAACGAGAAACTACGCTCGTCGCGCAAAAGCTCACGCCACCCTGCCGCAGGTTCGGGTCCGTAATTTTATCGTTTTCTCGAAGGAAGGAAAATAAAAAGCGTAACGGCGGAGAGGCGAAAAAAGAAGAAGTATACGGGAAAAAAGGGTCGACGTAGTCCATCAAGCAACTATCAGAATTATTATAACAGGCGTTCGTATAATATATACACGTCAGTGAGAGATGTCGGCGGATAGTGGTGGGAGGCGGTGGAAAAAATACCCGGCCGAAAGAAAAGCGTGCACGAGATTAAATCGCTCTGGGAGCCCCCGGATAGATTATATTTCTCGGTGGTTGCTGGATAAAAGGACGTTCAGTGAGCGGGTGGGCGAGGGGATGGAGTAAGAGAGAGAGAGAGAGAGAGAGGGAGAAGAAAGAGTGACAGGGAACGGCGAGAGGGATGTCGTGGCAAAGTGTGTAGCGCCGCGGTGTGGAGGCTGGGAAAACTGGTGAACGGGAGAGAAAAACCCAAGACTTATTTGACACTTGATGGATTACTGCCCGGGAAAACCGGAGGATTTTTTTTCCCTTCTCCTTTTTCCCGTCCGACCGCTTCCCGAGAGAAAATGGACCCGGCAAATGGCGTCTGCAGGTCGAAACTTTTGTGCGCAAAGATCGAACTTTACATCGTCCTGTCTCCTCGCGTCCGTGCACCGCGTCACATCCATCTGGGTCCTTTTAATGTGGGAAATGGCCACGCAGGAATTCAAATTCCGAAACTACTTTAGAACCTTTGGCGTAGCTGCACACGTAAAGCCAGAGGATGAAAAGGGTTTGTCAGTCGACAAAAAATAAAGAAGGAAAAAAAAAGAGAACGCAGAAAAAAAAATCTCCCCGTTCGATCAATTCGTTTGCCGGACTCATTGAATTACAACGTTTTAGCCCGTTCCGTAAATAGTAAATCGAAGAAATAAAATCGCACTTTTTCTACCGTTCAGATGTAATTTGTATATTATGATTTAAATAAATACTATTATTTGTATATTTGTATTATTTATATATTCGTTTTGTTTTTACAAAAAACGACACAACTTAGAACTTACATAATATGTTAAACATAGTGTTATTTTGTACGTCAGGATTTGATATTTTAAATTTGTAAAGACTATAAGTTATCATATTATTTGAGCATTCAACATTTTGTTTTTCGAAATAAAACATATATTATATTCTAATTGATTTGTTTTTGGGTAAAAATATAATCACTAAAATAATTTCTTCGTTTTTTTGTTATATATTATTACGTATATCTTACATTCTCTAGATTCAAATCCAAAACTTATTTTTTATCAAATATACTCATAATTTTTTATTGCGATCTGCAATTGAACATTGCTATTCGGTACATATTTTTTAGTTATTAAAATTAATGTAATATTCAAAACCCAATTTGAAATATAATATACATATACATCATATAGGTATATAAATGATATATTTACTGCTATTATTATACGTCGGTCGCGTATACCGAATAATGGAAAAATCTTTGCAAGTCATTCTAACTTGAGGTTTGCGATCATCATTTTTATCATTATTGTCGCGGCGGTCGTGCGAGTTAACGAGCAGTCGTCAAAACCGTCTAGTCGTGTGATGACCACGGAAAGCCTACCTTTAGTGTAAGCAACGCGTCATCAGTGTTGTCCTTAATATTATAAAAACCGTTTGATATAATTTCTAATATATTGAAATTCGATATTCAATACAAATAAAAAAAAAACATTTGAACTATTAGCACGTCCGAACAACGACGTTAAGACATTTACTCCTCCCGGACATTTATTCCCAGCAGAAAAAATTTAAAAACTGTTATTTATTAAAAAATTAAAAAACAATTTATTATCAAACTATAACTAATTTCGATAATTCTTTCAACAAAAATTTATATTTAACCTATCCTTTACTTCAAAGCCATTGTTGCAATATTACATGCAGATTTAACTATTTAAGTTTATTATTGACAAAAAGATAACAATTCGTTTTGTCTGACCTTGTGTTTTATTAATACGTATTCTCGTGTGTGATTGCTTTAATGTCATAGCGTTACTCTTTTAGAGACCTTCTATATTACCTATCTAAATGTTTGGTTTTTTTCAATTGTAATGCCAACTATACCTACATTTACATAAATTTAATAAAAATAAATATTAACTAGGTATATTAACTATACAGTACCTATGGGTTTATACAAAAATCACCTTTCACAAATATTGAAACGTTATTTGTTCATCCAATTTCAAAAGCAAGTTTGTTTGCTGCATTTGAAAACTTTTTTATTTGTAAGGGGAGATCGTCAGTGAAAATGTGTGTCTCTCGTTTTATGTACATAATAACATACACAATGATAATATGTAAAAATGTGGACTTATCAACAGATGTTAATTTAATAAATGTCATGCTCAGCGTGAACAAATAACACATTGTAATTTTTTAGTAAACCGAACAATTAATGTAATATATTTTTAGTGTTCTTATCAAAAATTTGTATTTTTCATTGAATACTTAGTATTTAATTATGTAATTTACATTTTTCGTTTAACAAATAGGGTTTTTCACTGGACAAATATATCAAGTTTTTAAACATAATATATTAGCCTTTTTTCACAAAATATCTCGAGAGTTATTATGGTTGCATATTTTTAAATACATAATTTCGGATTTTTTTAATGGATATTTATTAATATATTTCACTATTTTAAAATGCATTGTGCCCCGAGTGATCATATTATAACAGTATAATATGACCTCGTACATTTTTACTAAAACCGTATGTACATTATACAAATATAAAGAAATAAATCGTTTAATCGAACTGCCATTATATAAAAGGTTAACTTTATGGTCCTCTATATTTGTTATTGTAAATAGTTTTTTCCTTAGTCTTGAGGTACCTATATATAATATTGAACAGCTTTTACTATATACATACATAATATTAAACATATAGAGCGCAATATTAGATTGTGTTTCAAAATGTCCTATTGTATTGATTATATTATATTGATCGTTTTAAATAATTTATTCTTTCTGTGCAACGCCTATATATATAGTGAAATAATAAAACAAAAAAAAATTAAAAATGCCCCGTACAATACGATTTGAATTTTCCGTCATACTGTTTTTTTTTTTACGATATAGGTACATAATATTATTATATTTTAGGTATGTTGTACGACTTTTGTATTTAAATGAAAATCAATTTCACTCACGCATTATTCAGTTTGCGTATGTATATGTATACCTACTTGTTTTTATATATATATATATATATACGAAAGTCGTTGTTCACGAGCAAATGTTATCGACCCACGGACGTTATAATAATATTTTCGGAATAAAATTTACATTTTTACTTTTCTTTAGAACGATAAATATTAATGCACGAGGCCGATAGCCATCCGTGGGCATTATTATTGCCCGGATATTTATGGTCGCGTCGTCAATCGATCGGTTTGGAATATATTTTATAGGCATAAACGATCAGTACGGCCACGGCAGTGCTCAACACGTTCCGTGTTATACCTATCCCGAGGAAATTTTCTTTTCCTCTATTTATTATAATGCACGTCGCCCGTGCGATTCTAATCGCTAGTGTACATGGGACACTTTGACGAAATAATGCAAATCACTGATCTACGCCAACGCTGTGTACGCGTTATAATATGTGATAATATACAATAATATAATACCCATACCTAGGTATAGGTATGTGCGATTACGGCTGTGGTGTGTTCGCGTATACACGTTACATGTAGTATGTAAATTTCTGATCCCGATAATAATAATTCCATTGCTGGTCGTTGTATAACGTATTCCTTTTTCGAAATATCATTCCAAAATTCGTCGAATTCTCTCGGCTGCAGCGTGTACTTGTATATATATATATATATATACAGTAGACCATGATGTAGGCACGCATGCTATATATTATATATACATAGTACAAATATAATATATACATATTAAGTATATACCTCAGAGCATACGTCGCAACGATCGATTTGCATGGTCTACGACAGCATATAATATGTATAAGACGTATATTTTCATGTACCCAAATCACCGCTTCTGCAGGTATAGGTAACATCTATAATATATGCTGCAGGTACGCAGATATTCATTCATTCAGACTAAACGCGCGACGGCATTCCTATAATAATATAGTATAATATGCAGTGTACCTAAAATAGAGTCCAGACAGCTATACAGTTTTATCAATAAAAAATAAAGCTAAGTTTATAAAAAGATGTATTAATATAAGCCTTGGACAAAGACGAATAAAAATTGAACTTTTGCCTAGATGAGTTAATATAACAATATAACGTTCATAGAAATAACTGTTTATATTTATTTATATAAAAAAAAAATGTTAAATGGTTATTAGCACTTATTACTTATTATCAATGTTAGGTGAACATTAATATTTTCATGTAAATGATATATATTTTTGTCAAGAGGAGAGGAATTATTTTCTGTTTGAATATTCCATTTTCTATAAAAAATGTTGACATATTTATTTGAAAAAATGTTAGAATCATGTTTCATCAATTTAATTAACTAATAATTTCAACGAACTTGTATGAATGTTCAAGTTTTAGCTATTAAAATTTAAAAACTTGTATTTTCAATACTTTTTAAATTATGTAATTAAAACTTATTAGTTATCAGGAATCTTGTTGAAATAATTATCAAGCTTTAATTAACGGAACGTAAGAGTTTTTCATTATTTATTGTAAAAATATCGATTCTGAAAATAAGAATAAATATCTTTAAAAATGTCATCGTGTACAATTAAATTTTTTAATTTTCTACGAATAAGATATTAGTATTTATAATATTCACAAAAATCATTAATAGCAAAAATCATATATTTGTCCAATGTCATCAACATTTCAGTTAAATTGCTCATAAGACACGTTAATGGATTTACAATATAACCTTGTTTTTATATTCTATTAAAAACCTTATAAAGAATATTTTAACATTTTCAATGTTTAGGAGTTGAAATTAAAATGTATATGTATGAATATTGAACTGTAAAATATGTCACACATTTCCGCACGATTGTAACGAATTTTATAAATTCTCATAATTAATAAAGTTTTTGGACATAATATTTCTTGTCTAGAGCTTAATACGCTTCTGTATTTTCGTATATTTTACACATTCCATTTCCTATTTTACACAATTTTAGCATTATTTAAAATAAAAGACCTGATATTTTGCAACTTCAATAATATAATCTGACACGACATGCGCGCGGACAAATTATTAAGCTCCTTGTTGGGGAAAAATAGTTGCTCGTCCACTCCCACTCGAATACTTAAAAAAACGAAAATAAAAATACATTCATTCGCGTTTTTGGACATCGATTAAAACTTTTTAATTTCTCGTCAGACGCCGACGACTGACCGGCCGAACGCAACACAATTTAAACATTTTATTACCACGCGTAATTTTTCCAGTTTCGACCTTACATTAATAGTATACAGATCCAGAGATTTATCACGCCTGGTATTATCGACAAAGTACCATGTACCGTTCTACACTATATAGTACATAATTATGGTTACCTATAGCCTATTATATATTATTAGGTAGGTGAACTCGAGCCGTGACACCGTGTAGTGTGCCTATAATAAATTATAATAAAGTGTCGGATTTTCGTTTTATTGTTTAATGCACTGTAGCTTCATCCAATCACCCGTTTACTGTAATAAGTTATTACTAATAACATAATAGTGTGTGTGTTTATATAAACGCCGAAAGTCATTAAGACGTCGTCGCCTGTACGCACCTAAACGATCTCGCATAAGTAATACGTAATATTATTAATTTGTCGGTCCGAGTAGTTATTGGTTATTTGTTTTATGATATTATTATCGTGTAGTGATAAAATATTATGTTCGTATAATATATTGAATCCAACGCTGGTCGCGATGGCTATATTATATTAGAGTGCTGCCGCGGTCGTCTTAGTATAATATGTTACGATATTATGGTCGGACGGTTAGACTTAGATAATTAATCGACGATTCTTGAACCCACGATCTAATATATAGGTACCACAGGTGTAGTGAGATAACTAACGGCTTTATTAGTATAATATTATTATCTATAATAACATTACAGTGGTTTTGTTTTCAACCGATAAAAAATACGACCTACGATTATTTTACTTTACGTTTCTCGTGTCGTGTATAATAGGTATATTAATGGAGTGTCTTCACGACGATTGCGACCGTCGTAACCGCTCGATTTATTTTGACTTAGAAAATCGCCCACATAGTTAAAAAAAATTGACCTAACCTATGTTAAAGTGATCAAGTTGGTATCTATACTATCTAATTTATTAATATATTTACGCTAAATTGTGGAAAAAGGAAACGATACTCTCGACGTTATATAGTACATCTATATCTTGTGGTTTCTTACATTTTACAATCTACCTATTATCTGCAACCGAAATCAAATCAATCAATAACATTTTATTATACAATAACTAACACTGGGTTATGATTGTTTTATGTTCTATTTGTCTATTGCGTCATGAATGTATACATTTATTATAATGATATATACAATTGAATTGATTATATAATATATACGAGCGTCACCACAGCCGGTGCGATTGGATCGGGTTCAAAGGGGCGGGGCTGACTAAGCTAAAGTTTCGACGGACGAGCAGATTTGTACTTGGCATTTTTTGAGAATGCCTACATCAGTTACATCTATAAACGTCTCTGTAATCGAAAATGCGGCCGATAGAAATGATCATTAAATATTCTATATATACCTGCTATTGGATATAATAAGATATTTAAAATGTAAGTATAGACTATTATGGCCTATAGTATTATGGATGCATTTATTCCTAAAAAAAACAAATTATTGAGTAGGTAGGTATACAAACACACGATATTAAACTGTTAATAAAAATAAATTATTGTCTATTTACAGTCAATTGTAATCATACCAGGATATTATATGATTGACGATTTTCGTGGCCAAACACATGCATATAAAGGGGACTGTAACAGAGAATATAACAGCTAAACATCACTCAAATAAAAAACAACATAACACCAACTTAATTTTTTATACAAATAAAAACATTAAAACGCTTCTTTTTCTCGTCAAGACGTGCATTAGCTGGCCTACTTCGAGTTTATACCCTACGGCCTATATATATGCATTTCTGCAACGGTCTAGAGCCCGACAGTTAGACGCCTCTTGTTATATAACACACCGCTTCAAGTGCATCGTATACGGGTTAAAGTATAACGTGCAGTGTACCGGCTAGAGGACGCGATGACCAAATGGTATGACGAAGGGTTCACGGTCGTAACCGCGATTTATCCGGGTATCTGGCGATCGACGACCGTCGACTATACCCATACGCTCGTTGGGCCCACGGTGTGCGGTGGCGGCAGCTACAGCCTTATACCCTCGGGGGGAGGTGCGAGGACGATGGGACGTATTATTATATTATAATAGTCGTGTGCAGCGGCGGTGTGCGTGCGGTACACGGCGAAATATCATTAATTTCCGCTCAGAGCCGTACACACACACACACAAAAGGACACTTCGACTAAAATATATAATAGTACGCATTGCACTCGGGCGGTGTGTACACATACCTGCAAAACACACCTTTGTAATGATGTCCGTAATCGATTTTCGCACGGCACGACCGGCTTCCGTGTATATATACATGCATAAACATTGTTGCGGCCGACGCGAAATTCGCGCACGAAACCCGCAGAAATGCCGCCGACCGGTAGCCCAATATTTTGGCACGTCTCCACCAAAGGTAGCCGACTGTACTATTATGTAGGTATGACGACTATACAGTGGCGTGCAGTGCGCGCGATGACCCCCGACCCTTCGGAGGAGGGTTTGTATTTATACGAGCGCGTTTACCCGGCGAGCGGTCGCGGTCTCATACCGTGAATTCCTCGGTCCGGACACACTCAACAAAGACGTTTGTACATTGTGTATGATAATATATATATACGTTAAATTGCGTCCAGAGTCGACAGTGTTTGTGCGAATGATAAATATTATAAATCTCGACGTCCCCGTAAATCCTTGCAGCGTCGCTACCGGAATATCATCTAGTCTCGTAGTCGTCGTCGTGGTATACTGCGATATTATTAATATAATGGTAGTGGTTGGACCGCAGATATACACTGCACTAAAGGCATTCGATTAATATATACACCGTGATCAACGGTGGCATAAAAAGTATCTACCAAAATGTACTTAGTTGTATACAGTTTTTTTTTATCATACTCATTTAAAATTATCCTTTTTATTAAAACAAAATCAAAAAATCAAAAATGTCTATAGACAGCTCAAAAATGGTCAGAGAAAAATTATACTATATATATTATTGTGTAGAAATAATGATGATACAAAATTTTTTTTTCGTTTTGACTCACATAAAGTATCAACTTGGTCCAATTTGCTACCAGAAACTACCCTCAACGTGGAAAATCCAAGCATTTTTAGTAGCTACCTCAAAAGTTGATGAGTGATGGCAGACAAAAATAAAATTAAAAAGGGGGAATGTAAGTAACAGGTTTGCTGTACAGTAGATATCGAGTGTTCCTTGTCATTGAGTAGTGATTCACTGTAATACACCTATATATGTGTTAAATTTGGGTTCAATGATAAATCATTGTACAGTAAATATTCTTAGTGAAGACGTTCTGGCAACCTATATCACGAATTATATTTTATGTCTTATGATGTATATTTATATTGCTATTAAAGTAATTTATTTGATTATTGGAGTTATAGGTAGGTTGAATTAATATTTTACGGAAACATTGCATTTAAAAATGGCATTGTTTCTGTGTGTGTAAAATATAATTAAATATGTTAAAGTAACGTAAATTACAACATAATAACAAGAACCGTCGTTCTTCGTTTAAATATCTAATTTCGACCAAATTTGTACTTAAAATGCCTATAAATAAAAACTGTGTATGTATTTTTAGATTTTTTTGTTTTCAACAAGAGTTAGGTATGTACTTCAAGATATCTCTGATTAAATTGCTTTAAATATACTTGGCTATAAAAATTAAACATTTTACACAGTTTGAAATAAAAAATTATTTGCAAAGTTTCTTGATTTTAATGGAGTTTTTCAACATCTTAACTTACAAAAAAATCGTTCCCAATACCCATGTATAAATTTAATTTTTTTAAATAAACTGTTATAATTATCACTTATGAGAATCCTTATATTATATTTTCAAGCTTTTTGACCTATAGTGCAAAATAATTTATCGATATGTCTAGAAGAAAAACTAAAATAAATTGAAAATTTCTAAGTTCCATAAACACAGCTCAAGATGAGTCAAAATATTTTAAATAACTATCAATGTGTTTTCAGTAGAAATCCGTAATTCAAACAAATAAGTATTAATCGGTTATATTCTAACTACTTATTGTTCTACATGATTTTGGATTATAATCTTATGAAAAACTTTAAAAAAATTAAGATGTTTATATATTTTTTTTAAATTTCTCTTGGGATATGTCATTATGAACTATGTATGAAGAATTTTATATTACATTTTCAAGTTTTGAGACCCAGTGAAAAACGGGTTTATTGACATTCATAGAAAAAAAATCGAAAAGGAATCTAATAAGAACGAAGAAATAATTATCTCTAAATCTGTAAATATCAATCTAGGTGGTAACATTTCCACCATTCCATGCATGTTATGGCTGCTTTTTCCGTACATATTTCTCGACATTTTCAATTTTGAGACTGGCCACAGCAACGCTCAGGATGTTTTGTACGTTTGCTCTGGTAGTGGACGTGGATTTATGCGAACGCGCGAAATACCACTTAAACGTTTTATGCCTTTTCGATTGCCACCGCCCCGCGCACTGGAGCTGTACGCGTTCGACGACTATAATATAATATTATTTATACACCCTGCCGTCCCCTAGGCATATAAATATGGAAATTGTATTTCCCAGAGGAAATTAAATTCACCCGTTTAAAAAACCGTGTACGGAAAATCGGTGCTTTTAATTTGTTACTGCCTCGCTCTCTCCCCCCCCCCTCGCCTGTGCAATATATCTTTGCGACTCTTTGCTCGCTGTACATTGCGTTGGCGCGATGATTTTGTATAATAAATCCGAAAACAAAGTCGTAATTACTATTAGGTATAACGTAAAACGGCGGCGGTTCGTTATAGCTAGCTGGTTACCGTCTTCTCTGGGCTCGAATTGAGTCGTACCAAAAAAAAAAAAAAAAAAAAAAAAGAAAATGATTATAATAATTATAATGCGCACACGTTCGATCCGTATCCCGATAATATTCGTAAGCGGTCGATGTCTATGGATGCCTATATACGTGTGCTCTCGAATATCGTATGTACATATATATATATTATACACCTGTAAAATGTATATGTAAAAGAGACGGATTTCGACGTAACCCAAGAATGAAATATATATTTATTCGCCGCGCGTTGGGATTTTTGATAATATTTTAATACGCTGGAGAACGCGATTCGTAAGATTAAAAAATAAAAAATAAAGTAAAAAAAAATACGAGATTTTTATTCAGATACACACGATGAGCGTAGTAGTAGGACAAGCATAACGCCGCCACCGACGAGTGGATTCGAAACTGGTTTTCGGGAAGGCCATCGAACCGCCTTACACACAAACGTCCCGTGCTTACGGTTGGGACACGGCGGGACCATATTATAATATTATCATATAATAAGTAATATTATTATCAACAAGGAATTTGTGTGTGAACTCCAAAAGGCAGACCGATTGTAACGTCGGCGTCTCGTCGACAGGACCGGACACGCCGTGATGGCGACGGGGCCATGTGCTTCTTTCTGTATATTCTAATCGCACGAATTCGAATTCGAGCTCCTATTCGGTACCTATAAACTTAAAACGATGAGTGTATTTCATATCAGCCATGTGCCGTCGTTGAGACAGATGACAATATATTACTAACATTCAACAATTTAAGAAATTTCTTAATCGCTATTAATACGGTAAAAATATAAAATATGATTTCACTGGATATTAGAATTGGGGTTAACCATGAGTCATTGATGTTGGTATTGATCATGATTGCTGTGAGGTTCTAATAAAAGTATAGTAGCCAGTTTCAGTAATTCTTTAGCCGTCTAGGACGTTGCCCGGGGTACAGTACGAATTACCATTGTACACCGTTATGTTATATCTTTTTATGTTTTGAGTGTTTCTGGTGCTGCTTACCAACAAAAATGTTTTTCAATTTCTTGCTTTGCTTGACGAAACCGATGTACCTATAATATACCAAAAGGTCTGAACGTCGCATTTAGATTTTCCATTACATCTATACTGTTATAGTGAAAAATAAAACCGTGGAAAGGGCCCTAATAACTGCATTAATATAATATACTACTGTGACAGGGTTTGAAATTTAAAATATTGTAAAATGGATGTACAGTGCGACCCTCTGAAGGTTTTTCGGAAAAAATGACATGGCCAGATCTATTATATTAATTCAATCACGTAATGTTTTTTTTCACATTTCGGTAAGTACGCATACATAATATATACTGTATAGGTTCTGCATACTACAGGTATTGTACATATATTATGTATTTATGTTCTGCAAAGTTAATACATATTTACTAAAATGATTATTATTTATTTTGTATATATGATTTGCGGAAATCGGGAGTGGGGAACTTCCACTTATAAATCTTCCCAGACACCCTAAAAATCAGTTATTGTAAAACAATATTAATATATTAGATTTACGAATCTTGTGTTGTAGAAAATGGTGGTAAGTGTAGATATTGATACAAATAATACATTTAACTGTTTATATAGACATCAAAATAAGTATTTTGGCTGAAAAATGTTTCTTATTTTCCCGAAACCAACGGTGATGCTCGGTGGGTAAAAACAGACATGATAATAATATATAGGTAGATATTATATATTTTTAAGAGCGCTTTTAAAACTACACTGATAACATTAACTGTTCCTGCACATATTATACACAGAAAAGTTATTTATTTATATGTAAAAACAGTGTGAGCTGAAAAAATAAACATAAAATGAAATGCGGTGAAACGGATCGCTTGCGTCCACGGCTGCAGTGCTGCCCGCGATCCTCACGCTCACAGCATGACGTTCCTTTACCTTTCCCAACAATAATAATATTTTTATTTCCAGACGACGATAATGATAATAATAATAATAATAATAATAATTCAATAGGCTAACCCGGCGGCGGCGATCCATTTATTTACTAATGGCCGGTAATAATTATTATTGATTTCCTAATGGTCGCCACTGCCCGTGATGCACACACACACGTACACACACGCCGAAATAACGCATTACCGTTTATGTTACATCGTTAGACCCGGCAATGCACCCGGCTCGCTGGCCGATGTACATTTCGTATTTCGGTCCCGATTTTAGGTGGCATTTATTTTTTATTCCACTTTAGTCACACGCCGGACTCCACGCGCGCCAAACGCAACTCGTCGCGGCCGGTACACAGCGGTAAATGTGTGTCGCCTACACGCGTGACACATAGGAACCTATACGCCAGAGTGGACGGCCGCAGACCGCGGCACGCGTGGGAACACGAGTCTTCATCTCCGAACCTTGGAGTCCTGCAAAGCGGCTGTGACGGGTGAGTAAAACCGCCATAGTATTATTACCTGTCGTTATATACGCCTCCATCGCGCGAGACGATTCCGTTTTTTTTTTGGAACCCTCGTCGTTATTCCAAATCCCGGAGAAAACGAAAATTCCGAAAAAAAATTATTCGCATTTCGCATTTTTCGCGGTCGGTGCAGGTCCGTTTTATAATCATAATATACATATATTGTGTATATCAACAACAAGTAGGAAGTACGATGGCATTCATATAATATGATATATTACGTCATATAGAGTACTAGACGTGCAGATCGCAGATTTGTCGACGTCGAGCGGGAAAAGCGCAAGTGCGGGATGTGCTCAATATACATTATACATCTATATAGGCGCCAATAGACTATATATTATAATAACACGTTGCATAAGACAGTCGTCGAGGGTACGTACAAATCACGTATTTTCGAGATTTCCCATATTTTTTTTTTTAGTCTACAACCGGACGGGTTTTTTCACCGCTCTGCTCCTTTAGAGTCGTATGTCCTATTATTAAATACGCACATATATTGTACACGATATATATACATGTGCGTGGTGTGTCATACGAGTCTCGGGATTCGAATTCACGCGCGTGACCGTATAATAATATATAGGTGATCGATAAGTCCCACGCGCGTAACTCGACACCAGCTCGAGAAAACCACCCCCCGCCCCTGTGTACGAGGGTATGCGCACTGAAATAATACATTCCTATAATACGACTAGACACTCGTCTGCGGGCTCGAATGTCTCTCGACTTTCACGGATGTGGGGGGGGGGGTGGGTGTATGTATGTGTATAATGTTTGTATCGCGATAAAATGGCGATTTCGATATTTCTACTCTCCTCCCCCACACCGACACCCGCGAGTCCAACCAGACACACCCGCGCCGCCTCAGACGTCGTCGTGCTGCGCACATATATATATAGCTGCCCCGATCCCGAGGGGTCGTCGTCGGTATATAGGTTCGGCCGTCGGGCAAACACCACATATATATATATATAATTCGGGCTTCGACCATATACCGTGTATACGTATTATTATTATTATTATTAATGTAATCAATCATCGGGAGCGCACGTACACACGCCCGTCAGGACTGACGCAGCGCGCCGAACTCATTTGTTATCTCTTGCACACACATATAATACACGCGCCGTGTAGGTATGTGTGTGGACGAAGACAGACAGACGGACGTATGTAGAATACGGTTTCGTGTTGTATACCATATAGTCAGTGACAAGTTTCCGAAGCGATTTTTTAAACATTTCGAATTACGTTTTTCCGCCGCGCCCCCGGCGGGGTTCCCCGACGCATAACCCCGTGTTATTATATTATATACTCATATTATAATATAATGTACGCTATGTAAAATGCATATTATTATTATTATTATTATTAAACGTATGGGTACGTTTATAAAATTAATATTAATAATATTATTATTATTATTATACTGCACGCGCACATCACCAATCAATCCATCGCCGTCGCCGTCGTCCAGTCGTGTTATAGAACGTACACGCTGCACATAATATCATAATAATATATGATACGGAATAATGTGACGGGCCCTCTCGATTATAAATGTCGATGGTAGTTTCCAACAATGTAATTTTATCGTCTAAGCAATATTATTATTGGAACTTTTAAATGCGCGCGCACTTTTAGGTTTCTAAACTTGTGTTTAGAAATACCTATTGCCTAAAATATATTCTCGTTTTGTGTCCGTCCGTATTAAGTGTTACCAGTACGATTGTTTTGTATTAAAATATTTAACTGCGATTGTTGATAATATCAAGATAACTAGGTACTTATTGTGTGCCTATTAGGTATCAAATATAGATTCATACTAGTCAAAATATACTACCAAAATATTGTAGGATTACCAAATGCTGTTAAAATTCTGTTTGGAATTATAGTTGATTGCGCGTTGTATAAAAATACGTTTCTAAACTTGGAATTTATCACGCTCCTAACTGCAGATTCGGCTTTTCTAACTTGTTTCTTGAGTTAATCTGTTCTTACAAAAAAAAATATCTTTTGGTACACACATGAATATTATTATTATTGTTGATGTAATATTTTCTGTCCTCTGTATACAGATACGCAATCATGGTCTAAAAAATTGCAGACTCGTTGTAACAGAAAAGAATAACAAAAGCATTTTTTAATAACACGCGTATCATATACCTATACATACATAGTATACAGTCTTTCATTGAAACGCGAAATATTATATAGGTATAATCACACCAATTGTTGTATACAATATATACATATTGAATCCAAAAGATAGTACCTAAGCGTCATTAACCCCGACGACACAAACTCCAGCACCCAGCCACAGTTATTTTTTTTTTAAAATGTACAAAGGAAGTGCTTATTTTTCGTCCGTCCGGAAGGTGCGTGCGGGATGATGGATTGTGCATCGTGTGATTTTATTACTTTTCAAAATTTATCTTAACGCCATGTTATAGGTACCTACCTACCTATTGCTCTCGTTTTATGCTCACCCGCGGTGACCTATATAAAAGTATAGGTATTTTTTTCAGACGTTTTATCATTTTAAGTCACTGATGTAATTTAACCGGCTTAATTTAAACCACCGATCGCCTTGGATGCAAAGACTGAAATGCTGTTTTTATTTTATCTTTACTATACACTTAACAAATTATTTTAACAATTGCCACTTGCCAATATATAATATATATATTTTCAGCAGATTAAAAATTTGTAAAGCAACACTCGTTAGTTGGACTATAGACTATATAGTAACATGGTACTTCAATCCAAGTCTGAAACGTCGATATGAATAATAAAAAACATATCCTTTTGCAGTAAAAATTAAGAAAAATATATTTTGATGAAATTCCGAAGGGCTTACTAGATGTACAAATGGCGTTAGGTAAACCTAAAACCATACGATGGGTTAGGATTGTACTATGTACTAACTATACAGCAATCGCCACAGTAACGCTTCAATTTTTTATTTTTTATTTTTTCAAAAAGCCGTATACCGTACACGTCAAAAGGGACTTATAAAAATAATAATCTGTTGTTTGAGCGGCGGTCTTATAAATCCCGCGCGTACCAAAGTCTCATCAGATGTCATTTCGCGAGTGTAATGCGTATATATATATATTCTTTTTCGCTTCTCCGGGCACGCGTGGGTTGCCTATATAATGTTATACCTATGTACACACGATGCTAAAAACGCTGTACACGCTCACGCACTGGCGGCGGCGGGATTAACGACGTGTTCGGGTTTCCGTCGAAAATCGGCTTCCGCCGTTTTTATATCCGGCTCTCCCGGTAAGCCGGCGGTGGAAAAACTTTATTTCCAAAGTTGCCGCGTGCCCCGGAGAGACGGATGAAGTTTCGCGCGTGTTAAAAATCGAACCGTTTTAAGAATTCCGCTCGTGAACGCTCGGGGGCGTCCGGGATCATCGTGTCTTCTTGCGCGCACACCGCCCACCCGCCCGACCGACTGTACCCTGGGCGTAAGCCGTAATAAGTCTAGCCCGCGGCGGCGTCGGAGGGGAGGGTGGTTGTGGGGGTAGGTGGAAGGGGCGGTTTTGATTGTATACGTTGAATACAAAACGCACAATATAAAGACTTTTGCGTGTATATACGCGCGCGACGACTATATACGACGTGGAGATAAAAAACGAAACTCATTACGGAATTCGGTGAGGTCAGCTTTTTTTCGGACTTTGTTGCGTGAACATCGAGGCAGTATTATATTGGACGGTTATAATATATTTTGTAATAATATTATTTGCATGTCCATTATACACCCCAGAATAATGTTGTTTTATATTTTACACATTGTCAAAAAATCGTTTTATTTTTTTAAATCGGTCGTAACGTAAAACGTATATTACACGCCATTCAACATTTAGACATTTTGCATTTTGCATCACGGTGAGATATAGTCATAATATACCATTAATATTATACCACATGTTTTTCAACAACATCTAATCACTGCACTCTTTACGCATACATGCATAGACTTTTTTATGTAGGGAAGTGGCATTTTTAAATTATATTTTTTATAATACTATATAATATAGGAACCATTCGTTGTACACGTTAGCGTGGTGCAATGTTCCACGGACCACAGTTCGATTAAAAAAGTGGAAGAAATGTTATTTTAATTAAATTACATAACACACAATTTGCAGTCATGAAATCCGAGCACCATTATATTTACGTTTATTTTATCTGATTCATATACCTGACATACATCTATTATTCTAATGTATAATTACAATAATTTATATATTGTAATAAATCGGTGTTCTTAAGGGACTAAGGGTAGTATTAAAAGCTACATATAACTTACTAAAAAATAAATAAGGTAATATTTTGATGTAGAAAATATACATTTTCTTTTACATTGCTTTTTTCTCTATATACATGTATTTTGAGAAATGTTATAATGCGAACCTCGGTCATTCAGAACCTCAGCTTAAAACTATTAACATTACCTACATTTCTTTCAAACGGTTTTATGTGCCCACTCGAAAGTTGCGTGTTTTATTTTTTTTTTACATTTTCGGTGTTAAGGCTATAATTTATTAAACCATATCTCCGTATTGATATTGCAATGTTTAAAATAAAATAAAACTTTTACAGTAAAAATTAAAGAAAAAACGT
The DNA here is from genome assembly GCA_027563435.1 of Nasonovia ribisnigri. Taxonomy (NCBI): domain Eukaryota; kingdom Metazoa; phylum Arthropoda; class Insecta; order Hemiptera; family Aphididae; genus Nasonovia; species Nasonovia ribisnigri. The sequence continues at coordinate 146,789 of JANEHU010001066.1, read as the reverse complement.
GTAGGAAAACCAAACGCATAAAATCACTCATTTGACATTCGTCAAGTCGCCATATTATATAGGTAGCCTGTTCGCTTATAAAAATTGTTTTAAACTTTAGTAATTATACTCGGAATACATTCATACACACTCACAGAGAAAAAAATAATAACAAGGTGAAAAAATGAAAACAAAATTAGAGTTATTCATTTTGGGCTCGAACAATCCGGGGGTGGTTTCCGGCGCGCGCGGTTCTGCGGCTGTAGCTGCCCTATTTATAAATATTAAAATGAAAAACTATGGCCACGAAAAATGCAATATATTTCGGCACAAAAACAAACACACACACACCCACAGGAAAAAAAACTTAAGAAAAATAGCTAGGGGTGAAAACGTCCACCGGCCCCGTGGAAAAACTACAAGGGGTGACTGTGGCGGTCGGTGCGATGGTGCAGGCTCTGCAGCGGCAGTATTCTTTTACAAGAGATTAAATCGGGTCGAGGTAATTACAACTTTCCGGGTGTTGACTTCTTGCGTGGCGAACAAGGGGGTCAGATAATAATAGTAATAATAATAACGGAAAATGAAAAAAAGAAAATAATATAATAAAGCCTTAAAATTGTTATATACACGGGCGGCGCCGGTGTCTGTGGTGACGACGACGACGAGGGGTAAATGCCGGTGGTGGTGGCAGGAGTAACGGTCTCTATCCCTCTGAAACTTCCACCACAGGTATTATAATAGTAATAATAATAATAATAATATACGTATATGTATATAGGCGCGACGTTACATATTTAATTACGTTTAAACACAATAAAAGTGATTTTTCAACGCCGAGATTTTACCTCTGCCGCGTCGTACCTTTATACATAATAACGAAATTATATATATATATGTATGTACAAGCGCACTTTTCGGGTCTTTTCGAGTTTCGGTTTTTTTTTTTCGTTTATTGTTTATTTCCAAAAGCGTTTCCTATCCGGTTCATCCGGTGTGTCTGCTGCTGCACAAGCATTATTGTCGCTCGGTCGTGATTTCCCCGCACGTCACGGGAGACGCGTACCTGTATACGAACGGGACAAATAATACCTATAATATGCGGTATAATATATTAATCTACCAGCTCTTCGTATATTATATTATATGATTACATTCATATATCGTTATTATCATTGAAATACGCCACTCAAACGAGTGGCGTCGTTCATTGTTTCCGCGGGAGGGTTTTTTTTTTGTTTATTTTTTTGTCGTACTGAAGCGCGGTAGCCGGCAAATAATATATAAACACGTATATCATATATATATATATACATATACTTGTGTCGTATATACCTACCCGCGAGAGGGTATTACGTATGTATTTATTATATATATTATATATTATATAAATGCGCTCCCGGTGTGTGTGTTTTCGTTTTGTACGATAAGGTTTATATGGGAAACCGCCCGGGCTCCGGCAGATGGAACGGGAAAAAAAAGCAGCGATGACAAACGAGCAGAACGAATTCCTTAACGTCGAACATTTGTCAAAGTCAAACATATATATATCGGCGGACTGTTTAGTCGGAGAAATAAACGGTATCCAAAGTTAATGCGTTTTTCATGAAATCCGGTTCGATCGTCACGACGATTTTTTCATTCCAACCCCCCCGTTTAATCAAGACGCGACGCGCACCTATGTATATAGACACGATGGGGGTGACTTTAATTTCCATTCGATTCTCATCGACCATCGCCATCGCGTGTATCGGTGCCTATAATATAGGTAGGCACCATAAAATATGACGCGATCCGATCGACGCGGCGGCGTTTGAATATTGCGAAATCGAATTCGCATAACATTGTAATACTGTGCACGTCATAATATAACTTATATATATATATAATATATACCTTTGAGGTACATACCTACCGCTATACACTCGGTGTTCGTGATCGCGTGTCATCGCGACGTAATAATACGACGTGTTCCGGAACCGAACGGTGTCGTATAAAATATACGGAAACGCGAGTCTTGGATATTTACAGACCGGGATCAAATATAATTATAATCTAATGTATATTTAAATGTACCGCCGACCTGTGTCTGCGATAAGAGGGCGTTGTGCGTTTGCAGTGCAGAGCTGCGAAAAACGAAAATAACGAAAAACAGTGGAGCGGCACGCAGAGGACGTCAGAATAATTAATTTATCATAACAATAAGCCACACACAGTCCCTAGCTGCTCGCATTCTGTGACCTGTGCGTATAATGTACATGCACATTATATTACACACCTATTATATATATATATACATATAGGTAGTGGACTTGGCATGCGGTGGAATTCGTAAACATTTTCATTGTGGAGAGAACGCGAGTTTAGGGAAAACTATACTATCATCATACCCACTATTTCCGCGTTTATAATATTATAATAATATTACAGTTTTATTACATTTAGTTTTAGAATTGTAAGATGTTTAGCTGCAATTAGAGTGAGTACAGAACAATACACAGATTGCAGTTTATAACCGTTTTTTAATTCGTTGTCTAGCTTCGGGTGGCCGCGTGTACATATTGTATAAGTAGGTTGATCATTCGTTAAAAAAACTAATATAAAAAAAAAAATGTAAACTTATATTAAATTATATTAAATATTGCAAGTTACTCAAATGTAAAGTTTACATGTTTTCAGAGTCGTGATTTCCATTGATTTCCATCGATGTATTCAGATATGTGTATTATGTAAGGCATATTATAGTAGTTATTATACCTGTATATTTGAATGAGTATATTATTATAATATAGTGCATAAACCTGAAACTAAACTGCTCAATATCCTAGTCGGTAGTCTACAAAAATGTTTTATAGATACATAAACTTATTATATAGATACCGGATTTTATTATATTATGACTATATAGTATAATGTAGGGGTTCTTATTATATTGTATAGGTGGTCGTGGGCCGCATAATATATACAAAAAATAATATGAAGAGCAGGAAAAGGAATAATAACTATTATTATACTATACTAAAAATGTTAAGACTCTATAATATAGTCGCTTGAATCTATGGCATCAACCGTATGGCCACCTCTGCTATATTGTTAGTTGTTACATATTATGTTTAATGGTATAACTGCCTAATTTAATAATGCATGCCTGTGACTAGTTATTAATTATATATCATTGATAATATTATAATACAGTATTTAAAATAAATGGTTATACTGCAGTAAGTTGCTATATTGTGATTACAATACTACAATAATTAGCTTAAAATGACTTAAAGTTAAATTGTTGTTCAGAAAGCAATCGTTTTTGATTGTACCATTGGTAAATTAAAAAAATAAATAAATAAAATTGTACAATTTGTAAGAAATTGGAAAATACATTTTGGTGATTTCACGACCTATTCGTCCGGTTTTACATGGTTGTAATTTTATATTATGTCTTAAAACAACTTTTTCCAGTTGTTGCCGAAACGCTCCTATCGTATACCTTCTATATGCCGCTTTGTTCGAATAACAGCAGTACCTATGAGCATAATGAATACTGTAAACATATGAATATCAACGACTGCATATAGAATTCAATTGTATGGAGATAATAATTTTTAAACCAATCATGACACAATATATATAATATATTTAAGTATATATTTTATACCTTTATAAGCGACATAAAATACATACGAGTATGCATGTATATAATAGGCAACCACTAAGTGTATAGGTATGAATATGTATAAAATTTTATATTTATAAACGAATCCCAAGCATATTAACGTTTAAAACAATATTAATATAAATAATATGGTCGTTTTATTATGCGATCACACGAAAACCAAAAAATAAAAACTCATTTCGTGACGTTTTACTGACCTATTTATCGAGAAAATACACGTAAATTCTTTCTTATCGCATCGAAAACACTTATCTAGGGTTTTATATTATTATTAATATTACGTTTACACGTTGTTTTTTGGTCGAACGGCACTAGAGTCGACGAGACTTGTACTGCCACCGCCGCCGCCGTTCTTTACCAAAAACGCAATCACGTATATAACGTATAATTATTTAAAAACATAAATCACTTGTTTTAAGCATGACGAAGGGCGATGACGATCGCATGTAACTGATTTTTAACAGTAAAGATTACAACATTATAAAATACAACAGGACCGTTAAATTTCCGTTCACGTAATATTGGGTATAATATTCGATACCATGGTAGTATGCACTTACCAGTCTTAACCGCCGCTCAGTCCGTTGGGCGAAAAAACTCTACGATAGAAGTTTATGAGGATTAAATACTTAATTATACAGTTTAAAGGTATTCATAAATGTCCTATATGTGTCAATATATTTTATAGCTAATAAAAATAAGGATAGACAATATTAATCGGTGATAATTATTGCATATTGTTTTAATCATCTTGGACTATGATTGATTTAACTTACGAGGATAAACCTAACGGTGGCACGACCACCAGTATGACTACATCACGACTGTACTATGTACATATTGTCGTTCACGTAGTATAAAAAATTATAATTGTAAAAGTGTAAATCGAAACCCGATTTACGCTAATAATCTATTATAGGTTCCAGACACGGAATGATCCTAAAAACATAGGAAATTTTTTATTTCAAAAAACACTAAATCTCTTGAAAATATTTATTTTACCTAATCTTAATTCATTAATATACAACAACATGGGAAACTATGGTACTATTTTTACAGATATCTTTTTTATTTTAGTTTTCACACTGTTAAACGACATTATACTTTTTTCATATTCATAAATTTAATAGAATATTATTTGGGGAGTATTTCGATCTATTAATATTAAACGTTGAACAATTTGTTTGTTAGTTATAACTAAGTTATAAGTATTTTAAGTTTAGGTAAACGGAGTAGTGGTCCGACATTTTAAGAGCGATCCTTGTATAGTTGTACCATTCTATTCCACATCATCTAAACATTAAATACAAATCACTCATATGAACCACTAATCCAAAATTCAATTTTAATATATTATGGTAGGTACTCCGAAATATATTTTTCTACGAAATGAGAAATTAAAAATGCAAGTCGTCTTAAGAAATAGTAATGATAAAAAATGGTGAAAAATTTTTTTTTTTTTTGTAAAAAGTTCCTTTTTTTACACGGTTTAAAATTATGTAAAAAAAAATCGAGTGTCTCAAAGCTTTAAACGTCTCACTCGGTATAATAATATAATATACGATAATACACAAGACGATGGTATTATGCACTATAATTATAATCGACGGAAAACTGGTCCGAAAAAACGACCGCTCAAGTGCAAAAGTACCCGTATAGGTCGGGTTGGGTACCTATGTACATACATAACATCGCCTATAACAATATTTGTCCCGTGCCTACATAACAAACATAATAATATAACGCAACAAAAGTCTATACAGTTTTCATTCATGACTGCACCGTCGTCGTGTGTAACAAAAGCGTAGTATATAATAATATATGTACGATATAATGTACAAGCACGCTGCGACGAGAATATTACCTAAATCACATATTCACATATTATTATAACACGCGAGCGCCGCGATTGAGTAATGCGTACTTACATTATGAATATTATGATATACATCCATTACGCACATATATAGCAGCGTGTGTATACGTTACAATATAATATATATATATATATATATGCGTATGATACATACACGCTTACAATATTATCGTCTCATATTTTAGGTACCTATGTATACGATCTTATATTATATACGCTCGCACCCGTATCGATGTAGACATCAAATTTTCAAATGTATTTTTGATTGATGTATCGTTCCACAGACGCGAACGTCACTGCTGCCGGAGCGGCGGTGGGGCGCGCGCGAACGATTTTTATAATATATTTTTTATTTTTCATAATGCATACTTACACACACACACCGGAGCGCCGTATATTATTATATAGGTGCTATCGATAGTGGATGAAAAACGTACCGTTCTATCACTCGAATGTTGTTTTTTCAGTTTCGTTATTCCCCCCCCCCCCCGGCGCTGCACACTGCTGCCGTGCATATATAGCCGCGCCACCGATCCGCCAGGGACCGTAATTCATTTCCATCCATTTCCATATTTTCACCTGCCTCGGGGGCGCTAATGAAAAATGATAGCTACGCGCGTCATTACTCATCGGCATTGTCATCGGTTATCGGAAGTTTTTTTCCGCGTGCGCGTACACACGAAAAATCCAATTTATCAACGACAGATATTGTTTTTAGACCTCCCCCGGCACGCCGCACGTCCGTCTCCGCCGCGGCGTCCTCAATCCGCGCGCCCCTTCCGACGTCCCATCCCCGAGCCACGTCAACCCCTAAGTATATGGCGCCCCTCGACCGCCCCTCCGTCGCCGGCAATCCGACCGCCGCCGCCGCGCCCGTGACATAAACTCGGTTGCTGCGCTGCCGGAGGGTACGGTCGTGAGGGGGGGGGGTGCACACAGGAAACGAGATAAATTAGGTGTATTGTTTCAATCGGGCGACGAACAGTGCGCGCACACACTGGGCTTATATTATTTTAACCCGGTGATCGGCACAGCGATGAGGGTTTTCTCCCCGTAACTACATCTATGTGTAGTATTAACATACAGTGTGTTATGCGAGTGCGATTCCGACCCTCTACGACGGGCACCACTCCTATATTGTATATGAATGGGCCGTTTCACTTCTAAATAGTAATTTTTGTTGTTTTTTTTTTTTTTTACGGTCGCCTCAGACTCGCACAGATCGATAACGTTAATTATTACTATATTTCACGCAGGTCGAGTGTTGCACTCGTCGTATCCACAAGAACTGCAGTCTATGAGCGTGGAAGGTGTATGATGCGCAGACCTGCAAATTAAATATAATATATATAACAACGTTAAAAAAAAAAAAATGTTTACATTCATTATCGTTTATTGCAGTTCTTTCTTTATTTTGTCAGTATAAGTATGATCTTTTTATCAATTATTTTATTATATTATATTATATATGTATATTGATATTTCATATCAAAACTTATGAAAATTGGAAATTATAAAAATTATATTTACAGAAATATGCTCCAAATTTGTTGAACAAATATTTTATCCTATGAAGAAAACTATTGTTTAATCTGTATTAATTACAACACTATTCATTGTTTTTTTTTAATTTATGAAAGTCTATAGTTGGCCGTAGTCTGTAAGCCTCTAAATAGTGTGAATTTTCTTAAAAAACTACAATAGCCTTAATCCTACTTTACGTACATATATGTATAGGCAGGTCCAAAATAAAGAGTGCACGTACTCGGAAGCGTAAGAAGTAGACCACAAGCATCCAATTTAGATAGTTTCCGTCCAAATAGACTACCTACGAGGTATATTATGATTATTTCTGTAGAGTTTGAAATATTATCTATACACTTTTTTGACCTACACACTAAAAACAACACGCCGCACCTTTAGTGTATCTACGATAAAATATGTCCACATGTATCTATGTAATTTTTAGGAAAATGTTATATATGCGCACCCAAACTGAACAAACGAATGACATTATACTGTGGTGCGTTCATCATAATATTACAGTAAAACCTCTTAACATAGGACATTCTCGGTTAACAAAATGTTTTCCGCTATTCGGAGGTGTCCGCTATTCAGAAGGTTCAGTCTGTACATATTTTGTACTGTCTTCCCGAAGAATTCAGCTATTTGAAGGTGTACACTATTTAGAGGTGTCCATTGAGGGAGGTTTTACTGTTTAGTAATAACTATCTGGGTATTTGATATTATGTACCTTAAAATCATTACAAAATGTTAAGCAAACAATTGTGTGTTGTTTCGGAATGAAACAGTCCAAAACGAAAATGTATACAACTGCAGTTAAAAAACGTTCAAAAAACATCATAATATTATGTATACAGGTAAAAACATATTATAATAACAAAATGTATACCAACGTGACGCTGTTATTATCACCGTTTTTAAATTGAAAAAAAAAACTAGCTCTCGTAATATCATTAGAATAATAATATATAATAGAACGCATAATTTATAGTCAACATTTTTTCAAGCATAACAAATGAAAAGTCTTATCATGTTTTTTATAGTGTGTTATTGTAGATATAATTTATACCTTTACTTACGTTATAACATACTTTGATATAATTTTACATCTTTCATTTGGTTATCGATTTTGAAAAATTTAAATAAAATTTAATGCACAACGAGTTTGTTGTATATAACACGTTCGTTATATATTATTATGTTTTCACAAAAACGCATTTAGTTAAAAGTAAACCAATATATACGATCTGGATTAATAGAAATTTGTGTAATTTTCGCGTTCAAATATTGTGTAGGTTGGTGCCCATATTATTATGATATTTTAAACGTATACAACGTACATGATGTATTACAATATGAACATGGCAGTACTAGTTTTGTGTCCGTTCGTAACTTTTATACTCTGAAAAATGTTAATAAGTGTTTTTTTTTTTAATGACTATACCGCAGAAATCGAGTTTTATGTTTAACCCGTGCTACAACGTAATGTATACACTCGACTCGGTACTAAAATGTACTCTTTATTTTAAAACCATTATAATATAGTATTATGGTTATTATTATAACACAAGAGAACTGCTGCAGCAGTGTGTAGAAACATTATTAATTGATACTGATGTGCTTGTTAGTGAAATTATTTCCGGGGAGCTGTTAAAATAATTTGATTATTACAACAACGTTATTATATACGAAAATTACATGAATTATTCATATTTCATAGCACACACTCACACACACACACACACACACACATAGCCTAAGGTACATTTCCGAACTGATAAACTGTTTAAAGTACGTTTAATGGTTGATAATATATTTTAACGATTCCGACGCCTAATATAATTCCAACATATAATATTTAATGTACCTATACGCACGCGGCACTGAATTAAATCACAAATTGAATATACGTTCTTGTATATGGGTTAGGTTAGTACAAAACCGCGACTTGTCGCTATATTATTCAACCACGTTAAATCTGTTATACTTTTATTTAATAATAACGTATCATTTGCGTGTGTACTCATTAATTGATTAATGTATTACAGCAGGTAACACTATATATTATGCAGCATTTACCCGCGTGGAGTCCGTACTGACTATACGGAGAGTGTTTTGTTGTGAGCGCATATAATATAAACGGTAAGGCACCTCATATAGGTAGTTAAAACGATATGACTTCATCACACTTGTTATTAAAACATTGCGATACCATCACCGTTCATATATTATTATAGTATCATGTACACGTTTGCAGTGATATTTTATATTATAACGTCTTGACAACGACGTGTCCGCAATACTCATTTGAGCAGTGTGTGAATGTGTGATCTGAGTTGTAACAATTTATTATATAGGTAAAACAATTATTTTTCTTTAGAAACGTCTGAACCGTGGTATAAGGTACTCGCGTATACCTGTAGCTGGCTTTCGTGTAGGTGGTATACCTACCTCGGTCGGGAATTTGAATCATATTATAATGACTAAAACGTACCTACAGGACGAGTGATTTATATCAACGTAGGTATATTATAATTCCGACGCCAAACCTATATTATATCATAATTCGGTTTCAAATCCAACGCCGGTTTTCACTTAAAAACAACTTAATAATATTAGGATAACGAAATTACTTTCGAGCACAATTTTTTACAATTAATTATGGATCATAAAATATTTCGAATATGCTTGCAGTCAGGACTCACCCCTCCAAAATTGTAATTTGTTAATAGTGTAAAATAACAAAAAAGCTATTTAAAAACAATGTAATTTCACATGATAATAATATTATGATTTATAATTTAATATTTGTGCGACTTGTAATAATAATATGACGTTTGCGATAAGTCATCAACACTGTGCACGTCCTATTATATTAACATAATAGTATATTAGAAGCATAATACTTTGGTTTTCGGAATCACTTATCGCTTTCGGACCGCGATCCACTTCGCCGTGCTCAAGACCACCTGCAACATAATACACCATTATAAATAATACTATGGTCGATGACATTTTAAACTATGACAATATTGGTAAATACGTCCAATGTCAATTTGGCATGCAAGTCTCCGCATAGTATAGGTACCGTGATAGGTAACTATTTACCACATAATATCGGCTACAACGTAATATATAGAATAAAGTATAACGTCGGGGGTCGCCTGCAGGCTATGCACGATCTCGCTTACGATATTGTAATTATAATAATGATATTAGATTATTATTCATACGCGATTTATGATGCCGACAGTGACAATAATGACCGTGTAAACGCGTGTAATTCGCTCCTACAATAACAATATAATATAATATATTATTATTATTATTTATTACTTGTGCGCCGCGGCCGTGCAGGGGACAGTGCGCCGCGGAGACGATGGGTTTCAGATGTTCGTCTGATTATATTATTATTATTATTATTATTACAACTTCATCGGTCGGTCGTCGCCATGACCGCCGCCGATTCGAAGGAGGTGAAAAAAAAATGGCCGCTCGCCTCTGTGTGTGTTATACACTTACGCGTCGTAATATTATATACGTTTTCTCGTTTCCAAAGACCGGTCCCAGGAATTTTACCTGAGCAGCCACCGCGCCGGATTAAATTATTTCTCTAACCCGCCGCCTGCAGTCGCCCACCGCCGACGAGTACACGACATGCACTTGCCCACGAACGAGCACACACACACTCACACTCACATTCTTGTGTACAGACGATTATATTATATACACTAAGACTTAACACTGTTTCCAGCGCGTACCTATATAATATAATATTATTGTGTGTGCAGTGGTGGAACGCGTACAATGTTATTTTAGCGTATCGCAGTATATATATGTATATACGATTCGACATAATAATATAATTTATATTATTATTGTTATTGTATTATGTAGTTTTTACGGGGTGATGTCCGTAAATCAGTTGGACGAGGGTTGACCACTTTATATATACAGGACACACCTATATAAATAAGGTACACGTCATATACTGCAGACGATACGATTATAATAATAAACGTTTAATTGGACGACGACGCGACGATAGTTGTGTCACGAAATAATATGGCCGAAAAAACAATAGCCGTAAATATACGATTTGTACAGTGTGTATAGCATTTGTATATATATATACTGCAGGTGTAGTAGGCAGCGATGAGCAATATCGTTTTATTGTGGCGCGCTGGGAACAGTTTTAAAGTGCACCCGTGTGGGCATATATAGAACAAAATATTATACACGACTCTACTAATAACAGCTATCGATTGTCTATACGGTGTTTCTATAATATACAGGGTGTCACACCGTGGATGTTAAAACATCGACTCTGAGTTCACTCTCAATATTATACATAACATTATACTGCCTAACCATTCAAATCTAAATATATTTAACTAGAATATTTCGACATAATAATTAACACGAATAGCTAGGATAACTCAAGTTTTTAAGGAACGATGGAGAACATACGTTTGTTTTTATTCCAGTTTAAGTGATACCAATATTATAACAAAAATATTGTGGGCCGTACCTACGTGTTAATGTTTGTTTTTATTCGAGTTTAAGTGATACCAATATTATAATAAAAATATTGTGGGCAGTACCTACGTGTCAATTTAAATTTTTAAAAAAAGTAGGTAGTATAGGTACGTCTTGTATATTTTGTAGTGAAAATTCCGGTAAACCGAAAAAACTTATCTAAATCTCAGCTCGATTACATATAATTATAGGTATAGGCTAAGTAGCTGCCTAGTTTAATGTAAGTATATAGGTAAAAATAAAAATAAGTAAATGTAAATTCAACCTGCATATCTGGTGACAATATTATTAAATGTAAATCTTATTGATTTTTAACCTTTACAAAAACCGTTAGTTTATAAATTATATTGGCTTATGTCAAGATAATGTGCAGTCAGCTGAAGCGGACTGTGTAGTCGCAGATGTTTCGTAAATTACCTCAAAAATTGTTTTTTTTTACGGTGCTGATAAATCTGAAAACCTGTACTACATATACGTATATTGTATACACCCATCATATGAATTATAATATAATAATGTATAATATTCTTTATGTACGGCAGCACTTGTCTACGCGTATATATAAGTGAGTCATAAAACGCCTGCAACCCCTATAATATATGGATAGGTGCCTACGTCATATAATATCGTACTGTACCTATGTACATAATAAATATAATATGGTTTTTGCACAGCAAAAGATTTCGATTACCAGCTAAAGAGTTCAGAACGAACTCGAATGTAACTATTTACGATTAAGTAGTGTAGTAATTCAGGAATAGATTTACGCGCCGAGGACTACGCGGAAATTGCCCCAATCACTCTTTCGATTTTTTCAACAGATGTATTTTATATTTTTGTAGTTAATTTAAAACCATCATGAAATTTAAGGCTATAAAAATATGACATGAGAAGACTAGACATTTTTCACCAAGTCACATACATACGTACAGTCCTGGTTACATTCAATTATAACTGTATTATATATTTATATGTCACTCACAAACATTCCTATTCACCCCCCCCCCCTTTTAAATAAGCTTCAGATCCATCCCTTGATGTCTAATTATATATATGACACTAATAATACTCAGTTTTATAAATGCAGTACAGCTTGTAATAACATTATACATACCTAGGTATACGGACGAGCTCATCGTCTCGTGGTCTCGGAGGCGTTATTGTATACGGTTCTAAGAATTTATATTAATTATTTTTAATTTTCTAACAGCGTGTAAAAACTACCTGTTAAAACACGTCGAGAAAAAGCAAAATCGTATTTCAAATAAGTAATAACTAATAACAATTAGTTCGCCATCATGGCACATAATATGCAATCAAATTCGTATTAGAGTTACGCGAACACACCACACTGCACCGTAATACATTTGGTATATACCCATTATATTGGCTATATAATATAGTATTAAACCGCAGATCGCCTTAATTTTTGGCCATTGTTTTTTCAGCGGAAGGTCAAGGTCGTCCATCGATATAATTATATGACGAGAATGTTTTTTCACGCGTTTTCAAGTGGCTGTTGCGAAATCGTGGTTTCGAAAAACCTTTCATGACGTACATAATACATATTATTCTACACGCGGTGTCGTGTATGATATATATATATAATAATAATAATGTAAGTTTGGACGAGATATCTTTAGAACGTTCGGTTTTTTTATTTTGTTCACCTCTCTGAATCGCCGTGTAATAATATTATAGGTAGGTATTATACGATATCACCGCGATGAATATAATATTATAATTTACCGCCATCGTAGCCTCACGCGCGTGTCCAAACCGAACGGCCGCGGCGGAGATTAAAATAATACGCGGACAATTAAACTCGAATTCTTCTCATTTTTTATGCCGACTGGTTTTTAACTTTTTTTTTTTTTTCTCTAACACATCCGAAATAAATCATTCCGAAATTCGATAATATCAATTTTTGTCCATCGATTAAAACCGCTTTTAATAACGTGTAAATTATAATAGCAGGTATGGACGAAAATACGCGCCCGTTTCGATCACGCCGCAAACAGCTATTCCGTTCGCGATGATAATAATAATACATTTTCTTTGTCGATGCCCATAATATCATACAATAGCCTATAGAATAATAATAATAATATTATGTACACCTGTACGATGGTTACGCGAGATGTCTATTGTCGGAATTTTCTCTTACGCGTTTTCCGCCCACGATTGGTACCTACCTATACAATATAACGTAGGTACGCGCACCTTTAAAGTATTAGAGATTTTGAGTAACCGACTGACGTCCGACATACACACTGCGCACATTGATAAACAGCCTTTATACGGGTACGGTGGAAGTTCACTGAGTGAATTAATTATTAAACTTCCTAGCTGAATATCCCGGCTTCGCAAGTGTTCATTTTTTTTGTGGGAAATCCTATATGATACGCTATACATATAGGTGTATCTCGGTTTGAGTGTATCTCAGTCTTAGTGTACCTCGGTTCCCGAACAAATCAGCGTCAGCCTATAGCTTATTAATGTGAAATAATTCGACCTAGATGGGCAACCAAAAGTCGCAGATTGGACGTAGCACTTGGTATATTTTTAACGTGGTTTAAAATACTTATTCTCTAAACTTTTTCCTGATACCTCTAAAAACAATCGTTGAGATTTTCGTCACATTAAATTTAGTAGTTTTTGAGTATACATGGTGTAACAGGCTATCAACACGTCGTATTGTGTTAGTTTTAGTTTTTTTCGTTATAAATTAATTTATTTCATATTTGGCTATAAATTAACTCAAAGTTAACTTAAAATCTTTCTAAATCCTAAATTACATTAAGTTTTGAATTTTCATTACCTAGTAGCCATCATTTTATGTACCTTCATGCTACGATTATAAGTACTTATACAAGTACTATACGTCATTCTTAGTTATTAATATTATCTTATTAAATAAGACTAAAATATATTAAAAACGAATTAGTGCTGTTATGAGATATATATATATAAAACCTAGATGAAATAAATTATTTGTAAATTTAATCAATTGAAGTCGAGTTAATAAGGCACAATATGTTATGTTGAGTATAATATTTATTAACCTAATTGATGTATACATATAAGTATTATAGGTTATAACTAATCTAAGCTCTCATATACTTATTGAACATTTCTATTTACTAAATTCGAAAAAAAGTAGTCAACTAAACTTAATCTAGTTAAAAAAATATATAAATCGTTAAATCGCCAAGGCATACAATATGATGCATACAATATAATATCATAGATGTAATATCGTGTAGTTATTCGCATACCTGCGCATTAAGCTGTCATACAATCAAAGCGTATGCGAATCGTAATTAATACCTATATAATATACAGCTGTATACACATCGTATTATTACACTTCGGTCACAATATTATGATAATCGTAAATAGTTGCCTGTAAAATTATATGAAATCATTATGCACAAAATTATAGGTAACTATACGTATGAAGATTGTCTATTTACCCTGCGGCGACGAATACACGTTTCCCTGCTGCATTCGATTTTCTCAGATATTTAAGGTTATCGTCACTCCATAATTTTCACTTAAGTGTATATTATTATTACCACTACTATTATTATTACTATACTACTACTACTACTATTATTATTAGTATACACTATTATAGTATTATACGTACGTTAAACAAATATAAGCTCGTATTTTTTCGATATATTATTTATTTATTTATTTTATTTATTATGAATTAAACGGGTGAGACCAATTACAATGGTAAAAGTGGAACATAAAAATAGTATATACATAATGGTTGCTGTGAAGGTACAAAATGTTAAGTGATTAAGTTACTAAGATATAAATTAAAACGATAAAAATACAAATTCCTTACGGTCGTCGAGTCTGATTGAAACATACAGTGTATATGCACTTGAAATCAAATTTCAATTCGAATAAATTAAAACAAACGTTATAATGTATACCGGTTATAATAAATAAATATATATAAACATATTTATAATTATGATATTTTAACGTCGACCGTGAAAAAACATATAACATAAGACTCGAATTATAAACTATAATTTATACATGGGCATCGTGATATCGTGTGTTACAACTCTATCGCCTATAAACGTTTCCGTCGTCTGTTTTATACATTAAATCCACTTGTGAGTGTGTGACCACAATTTGCAATTAATGTTGTACATCACAATCAAACACCTACCTACAGTAGATATATTTAAAAGTAATAAAATTTCAAAAATAAAATTTTATTTCATCGATTTTTTAATAAACGGTCACTATTTTAAGTCACGTGCGCGAGTATCTGATATCTATAACTGTATATCATTATAATATGTACATATACGTTGTACACGTACCTACGTGTCATGGATATCCATATTGTAAAATATTACTTTTAATTATAATCAACAAGTAGCTAGCCATAGGACGTCGTCGGTAAAAAAAAAAAAAAATTAATACGAATATCGCTCGAGGCGCATACATATTATTATTATTATTATTATTATATATATATGCATACGAAACGATGAATGAGTATAAAATTAATTTCAATTAAATTATTTCCCGATCAATCAACTGCGCACGCAGCAAGTGTATCCATCTATATTATATATTATTATAATGTGTGTACTGTGTATGCATATAATATTCTTTTCGTCGTCGCTACAGCTCACCATTAGACCGATATTACGAAACGTTATTACACATCATAACCGTGTCGGTTACTAAAATATAGCCGGTATGATATTATAATAACAATATTATACAAATATATACGGCGAGCGCACGACACACAATACGGCTGCAATATTATTATTATTTATTAGTTTTTTTATATTATAGTACCTACTTACCTATACCTATTTATCTACAGATTTAATTTCATCCGCACGCGTCCAAACGCGCTTATCTTTAGTTATCTATTTAGCTAAACAGCAATCAGATAATATACATAATAAAACGTTAAAGCTTATTTGTGTACCGAAAATCGTTTGTGTAATAATTCATTTTCGCACTTTTTTATTCCCCCACTTGTTTCGGGTCGGAATAAATTTGAACGAATATTTATTGCATTATTCACTATGGTATGGTATTTGAGATGTATTTTAGTATTTTTAAACGATTTGTAAGAACAATTTAAAAAAAACTAACAACTCTACGTGTTTCCATACGGTTGTTATTGCAGGAATATAGACGTCAATAAACATTTTATAACATTTATGTTAATATAGCCATCCTCAAAATACATAAAAAATATGCTACATCCTTCGTCTGCATACTCGTATATTATTATAATTACGATACTTTAGACGTAGGTACCTATTGAACTTGTGTCAATCTCCGAACTTGGGTATCATATTTTGGTTATAATTAAGGTGGATAGAAATTAATGTGTTCACGATTTACAGAAAATTATAAAGTCTATGTTTAAATGTAGTCATTTAGTCACAATACTCGCTGACTGTAATAAAATAGTTGTGATTGATGTATTTTATCGAAAAACTAATTGGCGTTCTATTTTCTTACGATTATTAACTGTCAATGTATAATACTTAAAACCAAAAAACAGTAGGTGCCTATTACTTATTTTCATGTAGACTGACGAATAGTTAATTATATCTTATATTATTTTGTACAATGATATATAAATGTGTGACATGCGGTACGGCGCCTTTATGTGTTGCCTTTTATAATACATACAAATTTAATTTATTTTACTTACGTCCAATACAGAGACTTGAATATTTTTAGAATATTTTCCAACAGAGATTGTACACAGATATAATATAACTCCAATGTATTTAGTTATGAATATATTTTAGGAGTAATCACATTGTTTTACGTTATGTTAAATTCAATCCATTATTGTAAGTTATAGATTTATGACTATCGTAATGTGAAAGTAAAATGTAGGTTTGGATTTAACGTCTTCACAATGTATAACTTTTTTTCAACTAAAACAATTTATTCACTTATAAACGTTCCTGATAAATATTGGGTTACCTGTTATTTTATCGTGTTTCTTTAAGACAATCTTGCATTGATTGCATCAGTACAGGCAATTTCTTTTAAACAAGGATGGTTAATTTAATCTTAACCTACTTGTTTTCAATAGTTTTACTATACTTTTCTTATATCTTTTACTTGTAGGTTGTTGGCTTAAAATGTTAAGCTATCAGCACTTGAACTAGAGCTTTACTTTCAACTGCGTTAACTGGGGTCTATATATGACTGTAACATTTGTAGAAACCACTAAAAATCCAAACACCCAAAATCCATAGAACCAGGATGATTTTTTTATTAACCCAAATTAACAGGAACTCGAATAAATAATAATTTATGTTGATGCAGCACCTTTATAATTTTAACTATACAAAAATCATTGTTATCACATTATCACATTATAATTTTCCTCCATACTGCAGAACGATTTTTGACTAGTTTTATTTTATTTTTTAAATTTAAGAAAAAACTTAATTGGATTATAATATCATATGACATACATTTTCCTTTCCTGCAATTTAACGGTAAAATGTTTTATTATAAATGTCTACATTTGTCATTATTCATTAACGTTGGAGTGAGCAGTGACACTCAACGGCGGTATAGTTATCAGCTAATAAAAATTGGGTAATACAATTATAATCGTTAAATATTGATCATTGTGATAAATAAATAAATATATTACTGTAATAGACCAAATAATATTCCTTAAATAAATCAATAATGATTAATGTTATTTAATAGCTCTGAGAGTTACACAACAGCTATTATAACATTTGAATGTCAATAATATAATTTTCCATTATTAAAAAAATAATATTAATAATATAGATATGGTATCAAGCCAAAAATAATGTATACTTGCCCATAGATTATTGACGTCGAACTTTGTATTTATAATATTACATCATCAATAGAAATAAACATACTATTGCAGCGTATTTATTGTAATTTGATTTCCGATATTATTAAGTGCATTAATATATATATATATATATTGTATACTGTATATAGGCTTAGTGTTATATAATACTAGCACTTATTTTAAATATATTAAAACAATAATTCATATAATTTGAACTTTTAACTTTTAAGTGAACATAATATTGTATATTAAGTAAGAATTGTAACTAAATAGTAACTTATATTTGACTAGTATAATAAAAATTATACCTAGTTTGTAATTTAATAATTAGTATAGAATTTAGTGTTTTTGGTGAATTACAAACCGTTCTAACAATAGGTATAATTCAAGCTAAATATTATGTTAAATAATATTACATTGTTAATTACTAAAACACACACACCATAATTTAATGTAATGATAATGTTAATAACAACAAGTAAGAATATTTAAGCATGGGAAATGCGAGCGCGCTCAAAAAGTTATTATTTTTCTAATTGAAAAAATGTACACTATAATATAATACGACATCGGTCCACACGGCTCATAGGTAATTTGAAGCGCTCATTAATTTCAAATACGAAACAATGTCCCTTATTGCCTATTGGCAATTTCAATAACGCCATTTCTTTAGTGGTTTAACATTTTTCGAATAGTTATAATATTGTGCATACGTTTATGTATTTTTACAAATAACCGGGTAAGACTCGATGCGTTTTGCCAGGGCTGGTAAAAAACGGAAATGTTCGCCGCTTAAAAATAACTGTTATTAGTTTAATACTATAATACAGCGTATTATTGTACCATATAATAATGTGACGTATTAAAATTTAGTTAGTACAATGGCAATACGTCAATTTTTTTAGTTGAGCCACTTCAACCCGACAAAGGAGTAGAGGAAAAAAATCGCGTGTGTCTACTTACAGTTTTGTAATCGCACAACCGTTCGAATATCGTTTGGCGAAATATTTCTAAAGGGGGACAATACAAATATTTGCTGTTATAGCTGTTAATGCGGTGGCTCGCAAGTATAGGCTTGTAAAAAGCCATTTGTACAGTAATCTCACGGCGGCGGTACATAGAATCATAAACGCGAACACGTCATAATATGCATGACATGTATATAGGCTGAATAAATATGTTATATTTTGGCTCGATAACTGCACGCCTATATAGTTTTATTTCGCATCACTCGACACAACAAACGTGTCATCGTATAACTGTGACATTTTGATTTTAGATGCGGATGTCCATAATATTATAGTATTCGAGACGGTGTGTTCACGAGGTAGGCACATGGAAAAAGTGAAGTTTTTATACTTGTAATTTAAGATCTAACAGTTTAGTCCGGCATACAGAATTCAAAAACATGATGTACCTATAGGATACTGACTATAATATGGAAGTAACTGAGTTTTAGAGTGTACACTGTTTTTGTGGACACGCTGCAGGGTACAATATTGTGTAGAACTCGAAGAAGAAGAATTTATGAAAAACACAATATATAAAAGTACACCAACACGCGCGCCTACACCTCAAAACCTAAAATCATTTCAGTGCAAATCAAGACACATTAATTATAATTTAACACTATTTAATATGTAAGCGTAATATATTATAATGCTGGAGCAGGCGGAAGAACGGTCGTCGTCTGCGTCTCTATGGGTGAACGTGTAATATAATAATATTATTAACATGTTTATAACGTATTTATATATATATATATATATATATACATATACATTATTATCTGTAACGATAGGTCGTCACTCGCCATTCGTTTAGAAACCCATAATTTCCGTGTACAGAACTGGTTTCTCTTCTTTTTTAATTTTTTTTTAATACATTACGATTTCCCCACCTTCCGACGGCTGCTGCTGTTGATGCCGCCGTTATTACGATATACCTAATAATAATAATAATAATATTATTATTGTTGTTGTTGTATTATTCGTTTTTAATGTAGTCGAAAACCGCGCGCGCGACGACCGTATATAGTAGGTATATAATACAGGTACTGGAACGCGGTTGGGCGGGTACCGCGGTTACCGCACCACAGATCGCGAAGAGGGGGATGAATGGATGGTGATGGGAAGGTTTAGCCATGGCGTGAGATCCAGGGGAGACTTGAACGTGTGTATATAGATACTGCAGTTCATGGTGTTATTATTGTTACGCGTATAAATGTACCTATATATACCTACGTACCATACACTCGGTCGTTATAATCAAATAATAATATTATATTAGAATACAAACAAAATAAAGAATCATGCATTGCGTTTTTTTTTGTGAATTCATTAATGAAGTCATTAAGAACGCACACGTCATAAACTTCAATTGCAGTAATGGGCGAGTGCATTTTTGTCGTACATATCACAACAGCTGAACGCGTGTATATTATTATGTAATAATACAATATTATTATGGTCATAAATTTGTTTAATTGAACCCAGATAGAGATAGTATAATTGTAAAATGTCCAACCAAATGTTTTTATTTAGTTTTCCTTATCAATTTCATTGATTTGAATATTGTTTTCATTACATAATAGAAACCTACTGTACATTAGCGTGCTCGGCGCACTGCCATCTCCGTTTGTACTGAATTTCGTTATTGATTAAACATGACACTTTATATGTCTGCCATAGTTAAAACAAATTGTGGGATTACGGTGGTTGATTTTTTATTCTGCATAGGTAGACCACATCATAATAATATAATATTATATTATAACGTATAGAGAATATATCGATAAACCAAACAATAAGTATTTGTTTTATAAATAAAATATTATAATTTGCGGAATACATCCCTATACGTACATGCATGAATACCTTTCCATTAAGTGCTTAATATAATATGCGCGTCTATATAGATAATGCACGTTGCACATCGCTGCAGGACCGGTGCATATACTATATATACCTAAATACATACTTTATATGTATAGTATATAGATATATTACATATGTATATTACATTCTCAGACGACCGCGTCGAGGTCGCAGCAATCGGGTGACGTGTACTACACATAATATAAACATATATACCTATAACATAATAATAATATAATATATAATTTAAAATGATTGCACGTCTAGTATCTACATGTGTATACGTTTTTATATGTACATATATACACTATATAGGCGTTTATTACTCGTTGTGTGTATGCATTATTAGTCGTATCTGTGTGTGTGTGTGTTGGCGATTGGTATCCGATTATAATATCCGCAGCAAGACTTGGGCTTGGTCAGAGCGCCCGTGGCTGCTGCTGCTGCTGCTGTTCCTTCAGCTGTACCGGCTGGGGCAGACGACCTGTAAAACGCATACATTTTTTTTCAACGTAAGACACTCATTATGTTTTCAAAAACTATTAACATTGAAAGTATTTTTTTTAACATAATTTGATCTTATTAAGAAATTATATTTATTTTTTTTACTGTTTTTACCATTTTTAAATATTGTTTAAATTTTTTTCTACTTTGACGGTGTCCGTAATTTGTGCACTACAATTTGGATTTTAGTATTTTGATTTATAAAGACAGAATATTTTAAACGAGTAGTAAATTAGTAATATAATCGTTTATGTTGTACAGTTTCGATGAGTAGAGTGGCCGGCAGAACAGTGTTAATTGAAATTATACTCAGCTCATTAAGCGGGAGCTACACCCGCATGTCATCTCTCCGTGTTACAATTTACAAACGCATAAGGCATAACATAGCGAATTGTACGCTCAGCAGATAACGTTTATCTCTGTTACTTTAAAAATTATCTGGTGAACCTTATAGAGATTTTTTATATTTTAATTTTAAAGCAATAGTTATAAGTATTTTAAAATTGTAAATTGTTTGTGTATTTCAATATACTCATAACTTGCTTTAAAACTAAAATGTATGAAATAACCTATGAGGCTCATTAGACAATATTCTTACTTTTAAATTTTATAAGAGGTCAATTAACTATAGTTTTTAAACTAACAAAGCTAAACATGATCTGCCGAGCGTACAATTTGCTACGTTATGCGTTTGTAAAACAGAGTGCGGGTGTGGCATACTCTTAAAACCAACATATTTATACAATTTTAATGTTATATCTCTGCACTGGCGTATATTTAAATATTGCATATTATATATATTCCCATTTCTTACCTGTTAACTACATGTCTCGTATCAGCAGTGAGTAATCAGAACGGGGACAGAATCGACGGAATACGATCAAATTATTGATTATATAGATACATCTATCCTTTATAGTCTACAATATGCAAAGGTTACTTGTAAATTCATTCGAAAATATAGAACGCATTTCGACACACAAAAGTTCCTTTTAGTTATATTTTTAGACCCTTTTGAAGAATTTTTTTTCAATTATTGGTCATTAGAACAGACGGTTCATGTAGGTATAGGTATACGAATAAGACGATGCTCTTCACAAATCGTTTACAACGAATAAGACGTGATACCAAGCGATAACCATACGCTTCGAACAGTATAAGTATATTTAGGTACAAAATAATATCACGACAGCGTATTATTAATATTGTATTTTGTAATCGGTTTGTAAAATGCAAAAGAATGAATTAAGTCGCATCAAACGTCATGGTTGACCTATTCAGAAATAAAATAAAATTTATCGCCATTATGGTATATATTTCCCGTGTCATAGATAGAAATAAAATATAATGATGTATGCTATAATTTATAATATACCGCAGCTACCGTGATTTTAATTCAGCAACAGAATATCATAACTCTGTAGCCGTATAATAAACATGATTTACTATTTTTCTAGGTTGTGAATCTTAATGGTGACAAATGTATTCAATTCATAATCGGACGCAGAAAAATTGAGTAGGTCATACTGTGATAATATATTATATAGTATAATATCATACACGAAATCACCGACAAAACATTTAATAAATAGCAACTTTATTTTGTTTTGTTCTCGGTAGTAATAACACTGTTTATTTTAAACGTGTAAATTGTTATATGTTATTAATATTATGCACTCGTCTTAATGTCAGTTGTAGTAGCAAGTATTATTAAAATAATAATAATGATGAATTTTACGTGCATTTAACCATAAAAAAACAGCATTCTACACATACAACATAATAATGCAGTCTGTAGCAGCAATCCGTCATCACTTACAATTCTCAACCTTAAATGCGAAATATTATAATACAGAGTCTCGGTCTTTATAATAGTGCCATGATACTGTGCAGAGGAAAAATTATAGGTATCCTACGTATACGTACATGTATTTAATTTATCTTGTTTTATCGTTAATATTTATATTTATATTCGTATATACCTACTTGTACTTAAAAGTCTTAATAATATGTAGTTTTAAACTGCGCACATTTTTATCGGAAATAAGCAGAATATTCTAATGGATAAAGTAAAAAAAAAATCAGTTAATATGGGAGCATATTATTAAAATAATTATATCCTTATTGATCATATTCATTGAGTGTAGAATATAAATATTTCTACAGTTTCATAATAACGCAATGAAACTTTACTATATTAACGGAGAAACGGACTATTCGCAAGTCTTATGTATCATATTAATACCATAGAACAATAATAATGCAGAGGGATGGTAATCGTAAATGATAAGAAGTTGAGGAATAACATCACCCCTCCCCCTTGCTCGCTTAAAACACTGCTCCATACGGGTATAAACAAACAATTCCGATACTGCTAACTAAATGTATATAAAATAAAAACGAATGAAAGAATGAACGGTTTTCAATAAAAGTTATACCAATAGATTTCTTTATAATTGGATGGTGTTTATAGCTTATTTGTTCAACCCTTATAGATAGCTAAAGCGTAGATATTTATAGGGTGGCCATTGGTTACATATTATTATATAACTATATTATATTATGATTAGTAAAAATATGGAGTATACACATTTGTTTACAAATATATATTTTATAAAAAACAAATCTTCATCACGGGCGGGGGGCAGCAAGTAGGTATACACAATACATTCATACTATACATTCCCTACATATATATATATATAATATTCCTCCTCTCGCTAAGCACTATATATAATAATTAATACTACATATCATATAGGTGCCTACATATGCTGTACGACATGCGTCTAGATAGTGCACGCACCACAGTATACATTATTACTGGCTACTGCCGTAGTAATACGTTGGTACTTACACACACACACACGACGAGTATGATATATATATTATATATCACATGTATGTCTCGGGTTTGGCGCAATAAATTATCCATACGTATGACGTGTGCGTGCGTGTATGCGCAGTTGAGCGTGTTTGCTCTGTGTACGAACGATGTCTAAATCGCGTACGTGTAAGCAGGTATACCTACAACACACAAGACGACATTCGGCCAGTCGTGCTACATAATATATTATATTAATGTAATATATCGCCTGCCTACACCCGCGTCATGATCTGTGCTTATATTGTATGGGGTTGATAGCTCCGGAGTAAACTCTGCAGAATTAAAACGCTCCAGTGTATATATCGCCCCGCGCATAAAAATGATAACGAATCCCGGGGTGGAAGAAAAACACCTGACGGATGAAAAATGAAAAGTCGATACTAGTTAAACGTGAGAAAAAAATAAATATGTATGAAGATTATACGGATCGTAAATCATTCGAGATTTACTGAAAATTCTCTTAAAACAATAAACGCGACAAAAAAAATTACGCTTCGAACAATTGATTATTACTTATCCCAAAAAATATTGATATTTTAAAAAAATGCAAAAAATAAGCTATATATATAAATACAATTTTAAAATATTGATTAGAACAAAAGTTATTTCATTTGTCTGTTACACTTTGTATAATATTGTGACGTCCGATTACTGTTTGACATTAAAAACGCATTATACAGTCGAATAGTTATTAGTGAAACACGAAGTTTCAAATTATATTTAGCATTAATATTATGATTTTATCGCATGATATACGCAAATGTGTAATAATATTATTATAGTTCCTACTGAAGCAACTGATACGCGTGTTTACTGTTTACCTATTAATTTTTGCTTACTATATATGTGCCGGACGAGTATTATAAATTGCTTATAATGACGTGTTTTATCATGGTAATGAGCTATTGTTATGTATAAACTATGTAATATGACGTAGACTATAATATAGTTTTGAACGAAAACGAATTGAACGGGTAAAAAGTCAATATTATATAATATAATGCATAATATGTAATGGTGTTCATTAAATGTTTTTATTAAAACTCGCGGTCGATAGAAATGATAGTTTTTAAACTCGTTAACTGTATACTATAAAAGTTGCGTTAATTTTAATTTCTTACACGCAACTTTGTCAGTCAGCCGGGTGATAATAATTTATCAAGAATGTCAAAATTAAATAGCAAAACTATTAAAATATGCAATTATTTACATTTTAAAACTAAAAGATGACTTTTTAAAATGTACGAATAAACTATATTAAACTCGATTAACTTTGAAAAACCAATTTGAAATTAATCTCATATTATTATCAGTTATATGTTAACGAATATATAGATACAGAATACAAATAGCTGATAAGCTCAACTATATTGACAAATCAAAAAGTAATTTGACACGTGATAAATTTAAAATTAACTTCGTAACTTGTTACGATCTCAAGCCAATTACTTATTTATAATAAATATATGATTTTTATTTTACAGCGATATTTCAAAAATATGAACAAACGACATCGTATTATTTCCGAACGTCAATTATTTTTTACCGGGATGCATTTCAAATTGATCGACCTGTTTCGAGAATAATAAATATAAATAAACAAAATAACAATCTATAATTCGAATGAGAATTCGTTGACTTCAGTCCTCAGATATGTGACGATTATAGACAAGTTATAAGCAACAAATTGTTACGTACAAAATATGTCATCATTAGATGTTAAAAATTAAATTAAAAACTAAATACCTAAAATTATATAATATTATCTTACTCTATTGTAATTATTATTACTGCAATAGTCGATAATCATAGATGATCGTGTAATGCGTGTACAATAACATACCTAGTCTAATACTATAAAATGCTAATCAGCTTCGTCCTTTTTTCCGCGGGGAGTGGTAGCTCCAATAAGTTTAAAAGACCCTAATAGAAAACACGGTTATAACCGTAATTTAATTTGAATGTTAGCCACATATCACTATAACTATAAATGGATTTGTATAATTTACGGAACACTGAAAATTATAATTATGATTGCCTATATCATCTTTTCTTTTTCGGTGTGCATATTACAGTAAAAAAGCACGATTATAATTATTTGCAAACCAAAGTCGTGTGGCATAATCGATTAGGTATAGTCATTATATTATATATCTATTAGCTAAATACCTAATTCATAATATAGTCTCCAGCATCGGACACCACTCGACCCACTTGTCTTCCAAAGGTTCCGAGGACGTCATTATATGATATATAGGACGGCGAAACAGTAATAGCGTCAAAGAAGATATTATTTTAGAAATGTTTTTGTCGGTTTCACTATTGTTCTTTTCTTCCCTCCGTCTATATACACATGTTTGTATATATATATATATATATGTGTGTGTGTTGACTGTAAAGCGAATGCGTTCTCTCCACCACTTAATGTCTTCCAGCGTTTATTTTTTTTTCTGCCTGGCCAAATCTATGTTTTGTTTCCTGCGGGTCGTTTACCCGTTATATAATACGGCGAAAAGGTTTCGCCGGGGAAAATTGATGCGTTTTACTTTTTGCCCGCCCCCCCTTACCCCCTGCACAACGCGTCCACGCGCGGTATACCACCACCGCTGCCACCTCTGTCGACGTCGTCGTCGTCGTCGTCGTCGTCGTTCGTATACACAATAATATAATATACGCACACACTGCACATTGGCGAAACTTTCAGCAGTCCGATATTTGGACAAGCCGTGGGGGGGGGGGGGGTACTGCAGCAGCAAGGGATGCAAGGGCGGCGGTGGTGGAGCGCTACAAATGGCCACAGTCAGACACATACATTTGCCTTTTTCAAAAAAGGTGCGCCGCTCGGGACGGTGCGCGGGTATAACCCGTAAATATATGGAACGATGGACGAGGAGAGGAGCGGGAATTTTGTTTGCGCGGGGTAGGGGGCGAGGGAGGGTTGTTCGGACTCTGAAATTCCATTAAAACGCTTAACGGATGACAAAAGGCTGTGCCACGCGCACTCGTCATATTCAACGGGCCCGCAAATGTGGAAAACTACCCCGAGGGAAAAACCTTCCCCGTACACACACACACTCGCCTACGTCGCATTCACGCACTCGCACGCACTCGCCGGCAAGTGTAGACGTATAGTTACGTGGTTGGGGGAGTAGTGGTGTGTGTATGTGTGTGTGTGTGTGTGTGTGTGTGTGTGTGTGTGTGTGTGTGTGTGTGTGTGTGTGTGTGTGTGTGTGGGAGAGAGCTCTGTTTGTATATTTACACTCACGTAGTGCTATAGTGGACGGTGGACAAATAATCACAGCTCGTTAATTCTGGTCCCGAGATATGTCCCGGGAAAAACCTGCTGCTACTGCATGCTATGCTGCAGCGTGCCGGCGCCGGAAATGAAATACGCAGCGTTTGTATACCGTACACTGCTGCAGCTAATTGGCCAAGAGTAGAACGCACTTACAAAACTTGCCGAAAATCTTTTAATAATTTGCGTTTGAATTAGGCATTTAAAACAAAACTGGTAGGTGTACCTATAGTGTGTTATCGTGCACATTTACCCTGTACATGGATATGTTTATATAGGGTTGATAAGGGTTTGCGGGTGAAATTTATGAATAGAATCGAGTTGCGGCTTAAAATACTCGAATGCTAAAATCGGATCACTCCTCACCTTATTCCCACCATTTTTATTCGCCTATAGACAGTGATTTCGACTTCAGAGGTTGAGGCGATATAATAAAGGATTAATGGTGTATCGTGAGCGGAACTCGGTTCACTCTCACTAAGAAATGTCTTTGGCACGCAAAGTCAGTCCGACCGCCGCTGCGGTGGCGTGACGTGTACAAAAATAGCTGTGTTGGGATACGCTTGCGACTCTTCAAAAAAAAAAAAAAAAAAAATGGTTAGTGTAATATGCGCCGACCTATATTAATTGGATCCAATTTACCATGCGTGGTCTGTAATAAAAATTAAAAAAGAAATACGTTTCATGAAAACTTGGATACTGATATAGCTTTATCTACTTCTATATTATAAAATGTCCATTAAAATACAAACGTACTTACGCGGGTTTTGGTATATTCAATTTTGTTTTAAATTTCATTTAATTCAGAAGACCACCCAGACGAATAAAAATATAAAGCTTTTTAATATTAGCGTTATCATTATGCACTCAACTATATAGCGATTTTGGGCGTTGTATTGCTGTAAACAATATGAATATTTTCGAATTCAGTACCAACGGTGGCGATAAAAATTTTAAAAATATATTAACCCGTTTTCGTTGGTACCTATATTATAATATTCGGATATATATTATATATTATTCTCAAAATGAACCTGATGTTTGACAGATCGCAGCATAAAAAATCACTTAAAAATACCGTGAAAAATATATGGGTATATATATTTTTTTATGCTAGACGAATCGATAATAGGCATTTAACTATTTAACAAGCCATCTGTCAATCGCCTTTGAGAATAAGCATTCGTCAGTTTTGTATAGATACGTATACATTTGATCAGAGTTATATGGATAGAGGATGCACCTCGGAGAAGAAAACACATTTTTAAATTCATTACATTTGAAACGGGAACAAGTGTTTAGATAAATAGCACGACAATTGTAAATAAGACAGTGTCGGTTGACTTTTGAGCGAGCAGTTTGTCATATTTTTTTATGTACGAAAGTTATGACGTTGACACACCCCTCGTTTGAAGCGGACCACACACACGCACAAACGGGCGAACGCGCGAACAAATTAGTTATTATAATTGTCTGAAATGAAGTCTTTAAGTTTTGCGTTTAAGAAAAACGAATGGCTGCCCGCGACGTCTGTTTGACATCGTTGTCGTTATGATATTCAAGTAAATTACTTTTCAACTAGAAACCATCATTTACGTGCGGCACATCGCATCACTGCGCATCTGCTGCGGTGCTCCCGTTATGTGTTTCACAGAAATAAAACATTATGACGTAAATATTATTACATCCGTCTGAATACCGATCCGCATATCGCATACCGTCGGTTTTGTTGGATTACTTAAAAACACATCGATCGTATTTGATCGCAGTCACTCTGGAAGCTATATAGTGTACTAAATACTTATATCTTTAGTGACTCGCATCTACACATATATTATTACAATGTGAACACAGAACAATGACCGCAGTTATACCATTGTCGAATTGTGGTTACCATCACATATAATCGGCCCGGGTCCTGCAATATAGGTAGGTAGTGCATTCCATACGAACTTAGCATAGGTAGTGAAAAATTCCGACGAACGTAGTAAAGTCAAGGGGATTTGTGGTTACGAGGCCCGTAAACCTATGCATACATATGTGACTACCTATATGTGATACAGTATATTGTCGAATATAATGCGAGCCAGAACAATAATATTTCCACATATTAATTATATTGTCTACGCTTTGTGCTTAGCGCTGAATTTTATTATAACGTAACCTATATTATTGTATATTATTTTGTGCTACTACAGTTATTTTTAGTTCACGAGTAACTTTCGTACCCTTAATAATAATGAAATTATCTATTCGGAAATATATAAATCATTCGTTTTAAAAATCGCCGACAAGTGTGATGTGTCGACGGAATTCGAATATTATGCCTAATGCTCCGCAAACACATCACGCCGTGCAAATATAGTTGGGTAACTAAAAAATTCGTTTAAGAGAGGTATCAATACCGACCGTTTATCAGAATAGGTAGTTATGTAGGTACACGTTGTATATTGCGTAGAGAAAAATACAATCGGTATTGAAACGATACACCTTATACAAAATAATACACACGACGCGCGTCACAAAACGTAGGTATAGGTATGCACTTTGAATTATATCCAACGCGAGTTCTTTGGGATATAATTTATTCTCGTTTTTCGTTTGCGAGAATTAAAATGACATTTTCGATCCGAACACCGCGGCTACCTATTATACACGTTTAAGAATTGAAGTAGACGGATTTATGTGGACAAATGAAAACACTTTTTTCATTCGAAATACAAATAGACACGACTGTGACGTAGGTACATAATATTATATTATAATACTATAATAGTATAAAGCTGGCTGAACGACAAATATCTGCAGTGTGTTAACGTTCAACATGATACTACGGTTGCTATGTAGGTATAAGGTACAATGTGTCCTGTGAAGAAGTGACCGTCCGACGTCATATTATGATAGTTTACCTTAATTTATTATTATTGAAAAAAAACTACTTTAAAGGGTTCGTCTAACTTTTTAATTTTTTTGGTTATGAGCAATTAAACTTTTTTTAAACAAAACAAACTTTGCTGATGTATCTTCAAAACTTTTAATTTTTTTATCATATTTAATTTTTTAAGCTATTTTACTGTAAAATCAACTAACATACACAATCAAACCAGAACTAATGTACAAATTATTTTTATTAAATTAAAAAAAATTTAATTCTGTATGGAGTGTAGATAATAAATTTAAAATAAAACCTATAGTAAATATGGCGTTATTTGGGGTTATATCCAAACAGTTTTCTATTAAAAATGCTAATTTTTGCCAACTTTTTTTAACTTTTTAATTTAATAAAAATAATTTGTAAATTTCTGTTCTGGTTTTTACAGTGAGAATCTATGAATCATAAATATGTTGTTGTTAATAAATAATCATGACAACAGAAACCTTACC
Source organism: Nasonovia ribisnigri (assembly GCA_027563435.1). Taxonomy (NCBI): domain Eukaryota; kingdom Metazoa; phylum Arthropoda; class Insecta; order Hemiptera; family Aphididae; genus Nasonovia; species Nasonovia ribisnigri. Next base: position 115,387 of record JANEHU010001066.1, on the reverse strand, counting down.
AAAAATCGGTCAGAAACATAAATTCTTGTATCCATCAAAAAAAAAATTAAATTCTGAACCAAAACCTATCCACCAATTTAGTACGATTAACATAAATGCTGCAGTAACGTTTGACTGTTTATGATTAGAAAAATACTAGCCTATCTACTTGGTGAATATCTCATCTGGAGTTATTACAACAGACGATCTCGTTTTCCTTCATCTTATAGTTTATAGAATCTCATGACTTGACTTATCGACTGTATAACAAATCTTTTTCTCAATTAACAAAACGGTGGCTGTCGATCATAAAATTATGCACACCTATTAATTATATATTATATTATATTCATATTTATAGACACGCGTTTTTATCTGATATAAAAAACCACACTAATATAGCGTATTCTTCCCATAAATATACTGTCGGTAACCTCATAATAAAGTATATATTACATAGTAATATGACGTTTAAGTCTGCAGGTCATGCAGGGTGGATGAGCATTATATATTATCGTGCTATATAACGAAAATATCTGATCGGAGATATTAAAATCGTCACACGATTGCCGTGCGCTTTAATTGCCGGCGTGTGTCTCGTAATCGGGTCAGAGCGAATGTATAATAATAATATTTTTTTCCTCTCGTGAAAATAAATTCGTTTTATCGCAGCCGCCGTCTCTATTCGGACCGTTGAACGCCGCGCCGATCCGGTCGGACAGCACGCGTCGCCTACCGTGTGAAGGACGTGTCGTTAAAAGAAATGCGCCGAGAGGAGAAGGAATTAATGCCGAACGAACGGCTACCTACTGCAGGCAGTATCACATACGACCAGCACGTCCGCCGCTGCAGACTACCGAAGTATAATCAATGAGCTGTGTTTAATAATATGACGAACGCAGTCTCTTAGTATTATTATTATTATTATGGAAAAAAAAAACACACGGCTGGCACACTGCACTGCACACCTAATAAACATCGGTCAATGTCTATGATTTAATATTACAGCCTCCGCCCGCACGAAACACAAGACTACATAAGTATGATATATTTGGTATCGAGTGCAGTGTACACACACACACGCATATATTATATCGTATACGCTTTGTATTTACACACGAATATTGTGTATGAATGGACGACCGTTGTTGGTAGGCAGTTATAGTCGATCTGCAGCGGCAAAGTCTAGGCGGCGACGATATATTATGGTATACCACTCGGCCTGCTCCGTATCGGTCATGATTTTGTTCCCATTGATCTGTGCCCGCGAACGATATAAGCGTACAACCAAAGAGATACATCCGAGAACGTACGTTATAATATTATTATGACGACTGCCGCACACTGCGCCTTTTCTACAAAAATCCATACATCGTAATGTAATAATAATAATAATATGACGTGTTGCATAGCAGTACACGAATCACATAATATATGCGTACATTTCGTATCGACGTTCGCGACGACATTCAATAAATCCATTCGACGCCCTCGTTTTCAATAACATTATTCAGTTCTTAGATCGCAGTACCGCGGTACCATCGACAACCTTACAGATAATGATAATAATTGTGCCAGTCGTATTAATTAATTTATCTACGACCGCGTACACGACTTTTATGCGTATTTGTGCGAACGCATCTGAGATTTGTTTTACGGATCGATTACCCGCCCCAATACCCTCGTTTTATTTCATATATTATTGTGACTATACAGGGACCGTACGCTCCCCCCCGAAATTCGGGCACATAATTTAGTACACGTGTTATATTCTTTGGGGAATTGGGGAGAGCAAAAAAAATATCTTTAATATTTCTTCCCCCAACGAGAAAACATGAAGGGGCATGGCCGTTTGGTCAAAACATTGTTTTCACTTCAAAGTTGTGGGTTATTGAAAAGAAGTTATTTCAAACTTATATTTTTATAACTTGTTTATAGGTTCGGCATGATGCGGGAAATAAAATAATAAATAAAATAAACACTGTAGGTATATACAATTCAATTACTGCAAGGAACGAACCATTGTTGAACCACTCGGTATTCTCACGTAAAACACTTATAGTTAATTTGAGAAATATTATTAAAATAGTAAAATTCGTTCTTTAAGTTACCATTATACCTATGTATGTTTTATGTAAAAATACCGAATTCAACAATTGTTTTATATATATAGATATATAATAGTTATAGGTACCCATAGTTTGTACTATATTATTGTAGGTACTATTGTTCAGAAGTATTTAAGCTGATTGGATAACTAATAAAATGTTCACAGTTAAATCTTGTAAGTTGTAACATATTTATTTATCCAATGACCGACTTCAATGAAAAATATTATGATTTGTGTAAATCGATTGAGTAGGTTTACACGATGCAAATTGCAAAGTGAACTTTGTATAATATCGAAAAAATAAATAATGACATGGCGGCGCGTTATAAAAATATAATTATTTTTGAATCTTTAAATAAAAAAATTTATAAACAAACGTGTCTCCTCATATAAGTCAATATAACTTATACAAAATATACCTACTATATAATATATTATAACCATATTTAAATATATTATATTATAATTACTGAACTACTGTATCATTATAATATTATACATAATACCTACAAATAATACAAATAACTATTTTGTTGCAAGCTAATAACCTTAGCAGTTGAAGCTGTACTATGAATGAAAAAAAAAAATAACTATTGTCATAAAAATATTAAATTGTTATTTTTTCCTACATCAGGAAGAACACCTTTTATTGATAAAAACTGTAATTTATTATTAATCATTATAAATATCTTATTAATGGGAGTATTAGTAATTGTATTATGTCATTTTATAATACAAATTAGTTTATTTTGAAATTATGTATTTAAGTATTTGATTCTTAAAACCATTGTAATACTATTATTATACTTTTATAGTGACGATTTTAATGCTGGAATATACCTAATATAATACTAGTGAACCTGGCAAGCATTGTATTTCCGGTACCGAATTTTTTTTCAGGGCACCTTAACAAAAAATAAACTAAACCGAAAAATATGGTTAATATGTTATAAATAATATGGTTTCTGAAGTTACCGAGTACTAAAAAACGCACAATAATTTTCCAGAAGATAATATTCCATAAAAAAAATATTAGAAATTATTATGAAAAGTTCATCTATCGTAATTCCTTTAATTATTTTTACAATTAGGATATAAAAGCGCAAAGTATTTATTTTTTTAATAATTGTTAATTCATTTTCAGAGTATAAACCATTATTAAAATTGAGTGTTTTATAAACATTCTGGAAAAGTATACGTTATACAAAACAATATCAAAAACTATTTAAAAAAAATTATAGGGTTTTTAACTATAAAAAATAAATATAATAAAAAATATATAAATAATAAATAATATATAAATATACAAATTATTTTTATATATTTTGAACTACCTAGGGTTTACGTAATTAAGTAAACTAACTACCTAAGGTATTGATTCTCAATATATCAATAATAATATATATTATAACTGCGCACTAATGTATTATTATTCATGATATTTTGTGTGAACAAAAAAAAAAACGTTTTAGACCGCGTGGGTGGACTCCGTGCTTCGGTATATACACATAACAACACCTATATATATAGTTAGCTAAAAGCGTTTTGCTTAAATCTTCCATCGGGCGGCGAGACAGGGCGCGAAAGTTTTAGCAAACAGCGATAAAAACAAAAACGAAAAAAAGCACAGAAAAAAGAACAACAGCGCCCCGAGCGACAAGCAGGGGGGGTGGACTTAAAGCTTTTTAAGAAATTGTACAACAGAATTTGATTTCGTCCGTCGTTTCGTCGAGCGCGTCGTCGTCGCGATCGCCGCCACCGTCGCCGCACAAGAGTGGAAGTTTTTAAAAAGCTTTTTAGTAAATTGTAAATGCGTATCGTAGTCACCCCCCCTGCCCCTCCTACGCACACACGTCTCTTCCACAACGCTCGCACGAGGGGCGCACGAAAATATACGAATAAAAACCGGCGAGATTTCGTCTCGCGTAATAAAGTAAAAGTAAATTATTATATTGTCGTCCCCAATGGCGCTGCAGCAGTAGACGCCCGGTATACGCATAAAAATATAATATAATAATATTAGCGCTGAGAATAGTATACTATTATATAGTACGTATTAATGATATTATGTACGACTTAAAAAAAGTTAAAACCGAAAAGACGAGGTGGAAACAGAATCTGAATCCATGTGTAATAAAACTCTATGTTGACAGGACCGGCTAGAAAGTTCGATGTATCGATGATTTCGTGTTAAAGAAGTTCGAGTTGAGGGGTCTGGTTGCCAGATTTAAAATTGTCCGCAATTCTAAAAAATTTTAAATTAAATTTTATATTTTATAGTTGCCACCTGGCAATTTAATACCTTTTCACTAATCTACTACTCGATACCTATTTAGAGGAGGGGGATTGATAGGGTGTAGTATATTGAAAAAGTGACTTCGCGAGAATAATATTCTAAGGCGTTGTAGAATTGTCGGATTTCGATAACTGCTTCTGTATACAGACTGCATCGAACTCCGATTTTTTATTTTATTTCAAATAATGGTATAATATAATTTATGTAAAACCGCTTAAAATTGTATTGTTTTTGAAGACAAATTATAAAGTTTGAGATTAAATATTGAAAAATCGAGTTCAAAGTAGCCTGAAGAATATAATAATAATAATATTATATTATATTAATAATACCCATCTATTAGTCAAAAATAAAAAATATCGAATTTAGTTGATTCTACAGAACTGCTGGATCATTATTCCTGTAGAAAATATTTTTGTAATTGATGTGTACACAATTACATTGGCACCGGGCGCTTTAACCACGTCCAAGTTCACCTGTGTAATAAAGTATTATGTGCCAGACCGAATACAATTTATCGAAAATAAACATTTCGGCGGGCAAGTGCAGCAGCAGGATTGTGCAGTGTATGATTTGAGATGATCGAAAGAATCGCGTCGCTATATTTGATGTATAGTATTCATATTATTTTTTTCTTTCTGAAGAGATGGAAGTGTTTTTTGTTTTATTCATATAAATAATATTATATAGGGCGCGGGCTGAGACAGCGGCCCTGAAGCTTTGAGATCAACGACCGACGACGATCTTCGGCACGCACCATTTATATAATAATAATAATAATAATAATAATAATAATATATTATGCAAATCGCGTGGCGGATAACTTTTTCCGATGGACGCGCGAGAATATTATGCGTCACATAATAATAATAAATTATTATGAATGGGTGTATAATACAATATATAACTTATCTATGTAAAATATATAATATAAATGTATATATAGGTACAATATAGCATAAATAGGCGCGTGTGCATTATAATATTATAGTCGTCGGTATGGGGTGAGGGGAGGGCGTTCTTCAAGCGGCTTACGCGGATTCCAGAGTTTGTCGAGGTCTATCTTTGCGTATTTTTTTTTCTCCTCTCTTCGTTTCCTCGTCGTCGAAGAGCGGATAAAATAATGTATAGATATATATGTGCAAAAATAGAAAAAAAAAAAAAAAAACCGAACACGAACAGAACACGAACCGAAACGAAAATCCTCGCGGCGGTAATCCTTCCGGTGTGGCGCACGCGGGCACTCACGCACACTCATACAGCACGCACGACCGTAATATATATCTATATATTATAATATACGGAGAGTTCCGAACTTTGGCCGGGCAAAAGTGTTTAGCGAGCTATCCCGTAGGCCAAAAAAAAAAAAAAAAAACGGTCGCCTCGAGGGTAGGTATATACGTAGATAGACGTATACATAAATATATATATATATATATATATATACGTATATTATGTGTGCATATAATCGTGGCGGGACGAGACGGCGGGCTGCGGAGAATTCATAAAACGCGCGTAAATCCAAAAACCCCCAGCGAGACGTGATGTATTTGCGTGGTGGCGATGGTTGTGGGGGGGGGGGGGGGGTTGTCGTTGACGCGTGACACTTTTGCAAAAAGAGCCGAAACTCCTCCGCGCGTACGGCCCGCATAGATCTGCTGCATGGTGGCGGGAGGTGTACCGGAAATGAAAAGGCGCGGGGGCGACTGTATAATGTTTAATGTATATAATGTATAATATATGTATATACACACATGAAGACGACGACGACGAGTTTTCCGAAACGCAAGCGGACCGACCGGAAACGCTGCCTGCGCCTTCCGCTCACCACCGCCCGCTGGTCGAGGGAGGGTTTTCTCCTATTTTCTTTTTTTTTCGAACGATTACCCTCTCTCGCACGTGATTTAAATACGTTCCACGGCGGGGGCATACATTCCCTCTGTGCCCGCGAGGTCGCCGTACACATCCTTCGTATCACCCGCAAACGCCGTATATAGGTATTATGCGAGTGTGCACACACCGTCATCATAATATATACATATTTTTGTACATACGTAAATGAAAATATGTTTTATGCGCGTGCGGGTGGTGTCGATTTTTCAATTTCGAAAACGGAAAACTAATCTCGCGACGAAATCGCACGTTTTCCCGCTCGCGATACGCCGTCCGCCTTATTATTTTCGTTGTTATTATTATTATTAATAATATCATCATCATCATCATATTATACATTTCGTGTGTACGAAACCCGACACAGACTGAGTTCACCGTTTTTCGATTATTACGAAATGTATTTTGACTTGAACATGGCGTGTACCCATAATAATATATTTCTCTTTTCATTCCACTCATACCCTGCTGCTGCAACTCGTGACGGGAAATGTTCAAGGGTCTGTTGGCTCACTCAACCTCCATCGAATAAATCCAACGACGCGAGCTTTTGTTCTAATCTCGAATCACTTACCGTGGATATTAATACATAATATATAATAAAGTATAAAATATAAATATTATCCATTTTAAACACTTAAACGCGCATAAAAATTCAAAAAAAATTAATAAAGTGCCCCAAAATACCAATAAGGGACAACCATAAATATTTAGTCAACCCTATAGTTTGAGAATTAGGTAATTAAAAGTAAACTTCATTAAATTATATCAGATAATAGATGATTTTTTTTGTCCAAAGATTTTGGCAGTACAAAAAAGTTAGTACTAAATGTTTAAATATTATAATAAATTGTATTATTTAACTATATAAATATCTAAAAAAAAGACGATCGTACATATTTTATTATAATAGACAACAGTGATATTTTGTCCACTATATTCAATAATTTTGAATACAGTCCAACTTAATGTAATACGTGTTCCAATCTCTTTCACATTATAGGCATTGTAGGTACAATTGAAGAGCAACTTTTTAAAATCCATACGAAATATGTGTGTACGACGGCGCGATGATTGGATCTTTACTATTAAAATCGGCAGCGCTGTTGAAGCTTAGGTACTTATAAATTATACTGTATACAATATTCATATTATTTACAATATACGTATATTTAAGTACCATCCAGTACGTGAAATTCGATTCCAGACGGATTTATTAATAATTCATAAAAATATACTGTAATGAAACGGATTTTTTATTTTTTTTGTTATTCTACTCGGCAGCTAACGCGCCGGAATTTACATAATATTTTATGTGGGACTACGCGGGATAATGTTTAATATTATAATATATACCTACATACAAACGTGTACGGTATAATAATAATAGTATTATATATATATATATATACACGAAGAAACGCAATTACCACAAAACAGCGTTCACTGCGGCTGTATAATATATAGGTATATTATTATTATACAGTCGAGTGCGGCTTCGCATAGCTGCTATTTTTACGCTCGCGCCGACAAATCGGTCGAATTATAAATTGTGTTCTTGCGATGAAGTCCGCTCGAGGGGTGCAAAAATCGTGTAAGATAATAAATGTGCGATGAGATTTCACCACGAGGTTTTTATTTCGCGCATAATCCTATTACGTGTGTTAAGTACGCGAGATGTATACGAAGGGGCCGCCACCGTCCTCCGATACTCGTTTTTCGTTATCGCTTTATATTGTATACATGACACGGAATATAACTCGAGACTCGATATCGTTTCTGCTCCGTAGACCATCCGGACAGCTTGCGAATGAATGTATAATATTATGGATTATATAACCTCCTCGAGTAGGTACTGTATACTTCGGACGAGGGGATGAAGTGAAAGATGGAAGTGAAGATGGAATGATTGCATAAAATACAGTGTGACGAGGACAGTATTTTTAAATGTAGTGTTACGAGCTTTAATGTCCGCAATAGATATTGTATAAACGGTGGTAGACGGCGGGATTGATTGCGAGTTGTTAGCGATTACTAATTATCGCTATTATATTTATTTCGACTGACATTGCAAGTATGGTGCCTGCAATAATAGCTCCGCACTACAACTATATATAGTTTTCTATTTTTCCTTTCATTATACTATTACCTATCTACATTTGAGTAATAATATATATTTCGTGTGACTCGAGCCTTGCATACTGGTGAAATACGCCTACAACTTAGCTGTGTTAAAATATACCATACAGCTGGTATAGTATATTATAATTAACTTACAATTTTGACGCAACCATAAACACGCCGAACGTTCGAATCGAAACGTCTTCGAAGAGCGTGGGTTGACTTTCCAGAGTTTTATGCGCAAAAAAAAAAAAAAACACAAATGGATCCGTCTACCCCTCGACTATATTATCATGCACACAACAGCGGCACCGCCATCTCGCCGGGGTACGGACTGTATATAATAATAATAATAATAATAATAATACAAACGCGCATATTACACACAATGCGATATGACGCGCAGAGACGGCAATGGCTACGATAGCTCTTTGTCGGCGCGAGTCTTGTAATATATACACAACACGCGAAAACCGATTGCCCGGAGCGATTATTGGCGAGACGTGCGCGCAAAAGCCAAGCCCATCGACCGGTCCCCATCGCGGGTGTGTGTCTGTGTGTGTGCATATTTACCCGTGCCTACACACACACAGTCATATCCTACATCACACACTCGTGAGCATTATTATTATTATTATTATTATGACTTTAAGACGAAGATGTGGCGTATATGAAAATAAATCGTTGCGTTTGTTGTGCATCACATTATTATTACTATTATTATACGTGTGCGCACAATACGCGACTTCGATCATTAATCACGAGACAGCCTATGTAACAACAACAACAACAATAATAATAATAATAATGAAAATACTGAAAACGCTCGCATAGCAGTCCGTCTGGTCCGCGTATGGTCTCTCTCGAACCGTTGTTGTGACACACATAACGCGGTTAAACCATCATTAATATCGCACATCGAAGATAGCGTGCGAGTGTATTGTGCTTACACACACATCGCATAATATCGTAAACTGCGTTGCGCAATCTATTATACGCGCGTTTGTTGCCATCATTAACGGGCCACATGTTGCCGCACGCATATTGTATGTCGAATTGATAAGAATCGGAACGTCGAGAGAAAAACGAAAATATGTAATAATATTGCGCGCGTGTGTGTGTGTACACCTATATAGGTACACGTCCCGCCGCATGATACGACTACCCTTGGACCTTTTATATACGTATACGGCCCTCGCAGCTTCCCGTCTTTGGTCGAACTATATAATATGATATTATTGTAATAATGCGTAGCATTTGTAAACTGTCACCATTATTGTATTTTTCGCGCGCCGAGTTGGCGGCACACAGATGTAGGTAGGCTAAACTATATAGAGACCAAATCTTGAAATATCACGAGAGACGAGACTCTGCTACTTTATTTATACGAGCCGTGTGAAAACAGGCAGTCCTTTGCGCTAATCCGAAATCGACTTACGACATGAAACCGTTAGCAGGGTTAGTGGACTTGGGGGGTAGAGATTTGAAACCTTTGGGCGTGTTACAACACCCCCTAGTTGCGGCACACGAGTTGCGGAACAGCCCTCAGGCTTGACTAGGGTTCAAAAATTTGATTGGGATATCATCACGCGAGTAAAAACATTTATATGACATTTCAAAAACTATGGTAAGTTATATACCATGTAAGTTTACATACCGTATGCCTAATATGAATTCATACATTTTCACGGTAGTATGTGTATCATTGCACGAATTGATTGTTCTACTGTAGCGTCACGTTTCCTAACATTGTAAGTGAATACCTACCAAATTACTTACTGCAATACAAACCTTATGTGATATTGAATTTTGTTTAACGTCCTAAACACTTAAATTTAATGTATATGTATATAGGGAGGTACTATATTATTATTTATTAGGCATAGCTGAGGGGGGCATAGAGTGTACCAGCTCTATCGGCTGAGTATCAGGACTACATAATATTTTTATATCCGGATACTGCAGGCATGGTAGTATTCGTCAAGTATAGGTATCTATTATGGTAGTCGCAATATAAACGACGGTAATTTGTATTATTCAAATTTGACGCCGCCGCCCCCGAATAAAAGTTCAATATTATGCTTAACACCCACCGCCATGCCACCGCCACCATGGATAACCAAAACCGGTAGTCGCTGGTACCTAAATCGAATTATACACATATTATTAATAGAAGCGCGATGTATACCGTCGTCTATAATAGCTATTTCGATGCGGCCCGAGGTCATGGACATTTTTTTATTCCGTACGATTTATTAATCGAAAGCGAGTTAATTAAAAAATAAACCAGAGTTCTAATAATATAATTATGTACCTACCTGTTGTTTTTCCGCACACGTGTAGATAGGTACGGCATAGGTATATATTATGATATGTATGCAGCCCACAGAAGCGTTAAGTCTTAATTATATCATTATTAAGCCCAACACACGTACAAAATATATATATTTATGGTATTTATGTAGTACCTAACATAGTACAATACACCTATGTGTTGTACCGTAGTGAAATGTCTCTGCGATGTGATGTTAATGCTCGCGTTGTTATTTTTGTTTAACACGCATACGAATATTGTTTTATACAATTATAATATTTTGTACAAAAATTGTTGTACCTAACTATACTTATTATTATGACATTGTTATAATTTATTATCTGTAGTATCTATATTAGAACCGGAGCGGCTGTACAAAACGCATCACGTTAATTTATAATTTATTTCAATTTATAGTGTACCTACTACTACTTTATACATTAATTAAGGCAACCTGCTAGTACCAACGAATTGTATATAAACGCGGATCTATTTCAATTCACATCGCATAATTTAAATTTTAAGATATGTACAAAGTATACATTATATAAAATGTTTTTGGGACCTATACAATACTAGCAATAATGTTTAACAAAATTTATTTAAGTTAGTTCAATTATTTTGAACACCGTGACCTCGCTTAATGTGCTAGGTATGGTATATATATATATAACAATATAACCTATAACGTTAATGCAATAGGTTTAAAATAATGCTTTTTTTGTATGTCCCACACATTTGAAAAAAAAATCTATTCTAAAACTTCTATAATATTCGTAAATAACTTTCATAATAAATGTGATACGAATAATTTTGTCGTACCTTTTTAAATGTAGTTATTTTCCACCATTGAAATGTTGAAACGGTGTCTGCCTTCACTCAGTTTCATCCAAATGCTCTTATGTATAAAAAACCGGACGTGTTATCCAACCTTTTCACACGAGTTAACTATTATTTTATTGAAACTTGTAAAGATGATTTAAATATTTTACCCCTTAAAGTTCCGAATTAAAATTAGAATGAAATATGTATTAATAAAATATTACCAGACTAGGTAGGTACAAATTAAAATCTCACCAATCACCTATATATGGGTAGGTCAGTGTTTTTCATTTTTGCACAAACATAACCCAAAAATACATATGACTTAATATCACACACAAAAATAATACGCTCCTGCACAAATATATTATTAAAACCAATGCAATTTGAAGTATAAAAATATTACAAAGAATTAAATTCAAACTCCACAAAGTCAAAATAAGCTACTTACCTAACTATTTTATTTTTAATTTCATAATAATGGAGATAATGTTATCAGTATATATATAAATATATTGGGTCCTACTGAGAAAACTAGTGTGGGGGGACAGGAGTTCTAAAATACAATTATAATAAATTATAGAGTAAAAACTATTAGACAGGTCTGATTATATTTAAATATTGAGTTATTTTACAATTGTATACAACAATATAGAGTTAGAGTGGTATTTTAATATATATCTACCTACGATTCACATAATATTATAATATAGCCTATAGGTATAATATGGCATATCGTTCATGTTATATTACTGTACAATGTATTATTATTACTTATTTTAGCAGTCACGCCTGAGAGTGGATTTTCGTATGTATGCAAATGTCCAGCAGGACGACTTTGACAACAGTTATCCCGCACTAAGCCACCGTGCAACTGTAATTATTATTTTTCCCCACAGCATAATATTATAACACTCGTTCATCATTTTGCAGTTGAAAAACAATCGCGAGCAACGAAAACCTTAAAATTAATTTCTGACGACGGTTCGTAACATGCGATATTGTTTTCAGTAGGTATTAACGTTATCACATGCAAATAGAGACATTGATTCCGGATACTCATTCATTATTACGGATGGCGATCTTTCGCTCATTACGTGCATATAATATGTATTTAATTTTTATAAAATACAGTGATCTAACAGCGAAATGAATGAATTTCACGTGATTTCTGTACTATAGTAAAACGAAAATATATGAGTATGTGATCGTATAATTATTTTTATTTGCTTCTTTGAGTGCAGATATACAGCCGCAGTTGACACAGAAAAGTCATAGATTTTAATGTCCCCTAAACGAATTTATACATAGCCGAAAATATAGATTTTTATAACGATTTGTATTGGTGAACGTATAATATTTTACACCACTCATTTTATGTCCTAAACTACATATTTATGATGCATCGTCATCTGTAAATCACACAAAGTTCTTGGATGAGTCCAAAGAATGTGCTCTAAATATAAATAACATTCATCATTAAAAGTTTTTTTTATCCTTTAGTTTGCCCACTAATTGAATACGGTTCTATTACTTGGAATCCATTTCCTACTAAGAGTGACTCTCAAATATCGGAAAGAATTTACCGCAAAAATGCCATGTTTTGCCTCTTACATCTTCACTTGACTATACATAATCCTGCTAAAAAAGTATTCAATTTATCTTTCCTTTCAGACCACGCTGTCAATGACCGCTGAGTTGAACTTTTCATCAAATTTTTTACCAATGAACCACTACACTGTTTCCACAAATTAATTTCAGTGTTCCCCACGCCGAGATCATATATATATTATATATGTTACATTATCTATTCATATTTTTCCTCCTAATATTTAGTATGATATCTCTTTTAACACTCGTAATGTGACTCACAAATGAGAATCCTTTTTTTGTTGTTTAAACATAAATCTTTAATTTTAATTTACTATACAATAGTATAGGTAGCTGAATACCAATTATTTTAAGTAATATCGTTGGCCATCACGCTGATGAATATCGACTAGCATCGCTATAAGCTTCTACCCGTACAGTTATAAATAAATTAATAAATGTCACCACTTGCCGCGCTTTCAAGTGGATTTAAAGTACTACGTTCCTTAAAATTAAAATCGAAAAAAAAATGCTAATGAAACGAGGAAAGAACTACGTTTATACACAACACAGCTGACGCATATACACGCCTACGTTACACTACAGGTTTAACAATCGTCGCACTATACCATGGTTGTATATATATGTACATTACATGAATATATACTTTGCATGCACTTATATATTATATCGTGCATATTATTATGTATGTATAGATATATACAGAGCAAGTCCACCCTCGTCGTAAATTATAACCCTAAATTAGTCGAACACGTATTTTGTTTCGTTCCCGTCGAAAGCTTTTTATTTACGAATTATTCATATATGCGTATCATATAATATACACATAATCAATTGTCTTCTATACATATAATAAAAGTGGGTGCTCGCGCTTTATGTATACAAATCAGACATATATTATGCGGTATAATAGTATATATAGGCAGAAAAACTAAAACTAATAAAGCGAAATAATTTAAATTATAAAATATAGGAAATATACGGAAATCCAAACGACTTCATTATAATATTGTACTTGGGCACGAGCTCTGCGCGCCTGTTTTACGACGGTATATTATAATATCGACGCGACACATCGATCTCATTGACTTCTGTGACAAAATGTCACTAAAAATCAATTCCGAGGTTAAGCTACAGCAGCCCACGTAGCGCGACACATCGTGCCCTATAGGTATTATATACGATAATATATTATGTAAATAAAGAATTTGTTATCGATTGGAAATAATTAATTCGATTGTCTTGCGCGCGTAGGTAATCGCGTGTACATTATAGGTACACACCATATTATATAGAAACGTATAGTTTATAGTTATAACTTATAACTCCCAAAGTTTACACTGACGACACGTATATATACCTCCTGTACATGTTATAATACGATGAAATCTCAGTGTCTCGAAGTTTCAAGGGACCGACTATTCCACACATCGAAATTTCGAGTTCCAGAGGAAATTCAAAATAATATGCGAATGAATTATTGATCGGGACTAAAAAAAAAAAATGTGAACATACAGTAACATCGAGATACCAAAGTTCGAGATACCGAGATTCCACTGGTAAACATGTTCGGAACATCCGAAATCGCGAAACTTATTAAAAAAAAAAATCGAAATCGAGAACGTCATCGCGCTGTATTATTAAAGTTATTGCGACGGGCGTCGGTATTTCTCACACGGAAATTAAATAATACTATTATAGCCGCGTATTATAATATTATTATTCACTGACTGGCGAATGGTGTAACAACACACAATATTGTATGCGTCGTCGCGGACCAAGTCGACCGGAATATAATCATGAAATAATCGAATTCGCGCGAAATAATAATAATACGCCGATCGTCGGCGATGGACCTACAGCGTGGGAAACTCGCGCATACCTATAATATTACACATAGCACATAGTTGTAGTCATGACCAAAATATAATCCACGTGTCGACCTAAACAGGGTATACTGTACTATTAAATTAGCCATATTATGGCAGCAGCAGCGCCCTATAGCATAGAATTGTGTCAGCGAGTGACGGTCATTAGACTATAGACTATTGCAGGATCGTCTATCTCCCGCAGACGGGACTCTAAAATATTTATAGATTAATGCATAGGTACCCTGCAGTTTTCGCGCACACGCTGTATAATATTATATTATATATCGTCATGGTTGTATGATAGTCATGTCATAGAACAAAAACGGTGGCGTCGATCCGCGCGAATTTCCTATTGAAACGCATATTATTATTATATAATAATATTTTATACACCTACGCGACACTAAAATGATATAATATTATACACAATATACGCGTTTATTTGGAAACGATATAATATTATGTATATTGTACGAGCATTGACGGATCTCGATAAATCGTTGTCCGTCGGCCGCTGCAGGATAAAAGTCCTGCCGATATGTACATGAGCTGCTATTACATAGGATACGAACGTCCGGATGTCCGGTCCATGTCTGTACACGATGATATACTATGATATTTATATATTTGTATATATATATATATATACACTCGCACTGCGCGGCGAACGGTTTATAACATTATAATATTATTATGTATTAGTATTATATTGTTATAAATACAAACATGAGATAGTTAAATATTATTATCGCGATCGACAGACTCGTCGGGCTGAAAAATGACATCATCACGATAAAAATATACTATCATAATATATATAGTATTATATTATTATAAGGTAATATTTACAGGAAAAATAATCGTGACGTTTTCGGTCGGAAAAACGAAATAGAAACGTTTTCGTCCACGCCACATTGAGGTACGCAGTTATATTATAACATCATGTCGACTTGCGTTTTTAAAATTTTCAATTTCAATAGAACAACGAATATTCTACATTTTTCTGGCAAACTTACAACCTTTTAAAGTTTATAAAAGCGGTCAGAAGCGACAATAAGAACACTCTGAAAAGTATTGAGATTTACTATGTGTAGTAAGTTAATCAGACAAAAGGTCGTCCAAAAGGTTAAACAACTATTGTAAATAAAAAAAAACTACTTTATAGTTCAATATTCGTTTTTTACACGCTAACTAATTTAAATAAAAACGCCTTAAATAATAAAATCAGAATAAAAATTAAAACAACTGGAGCGGTAATTGAAACACTTTTAACAATCTAAAAAGCATTATGACACACATAAGTAAACAATTTTATGTATATAGGTAGTTTCATAAAATTGTAAAAATATAATATAGGTATACATTGTTATGAACCTAGCTGTAAAAACATACCACAGATTTAAATTTGACAAGGCCTCGCATAAACGTAGTTGGCATTTATCTAAAAAAATTGTTTCTACTTCAGTGCTGTCACTGCAGCATATACATAATACATGCATATTATATTATTTTGTCTGAACTATAGGAAGAAAACGTTTATTGAAATCTATTATACGTACATAAAAACATTAAAATTAAACGAACAGACGTTCTTTTCTTATGAGCCACTACGAGTGAGTACTGTGTAGGTACATACAATATGTACCTACATATTATTATTATTATTATTGCTGTATGATAGATCATTATTATATTCATTTACTACTACTTATTTAGTTCCTATACAGCCTGACCGGTATATCGTAAACTCCAGCACGAGACTGAATTTCGATAATAATTATAATATAATCTCATAACGACAATCCCATATCCTTATAATATTATATAGTGTATTTAGGTATGCCATCGTAAACCTATAGTACCGCGATCGTATCAATGATCTGTGCTTTCGATGGAAACCGAATTTTTTTAACAAGTGCTGCAATTGCAGAGTGCCTAAATGCATATATATGATCTATAGAACGAAAACTTTCGATGAAAGCTATATATAACTGATTAACTGTGATATATTATATATATATACATAAAAGCACTTATCCAAATTGACTGGCTGATGCATCACCTAGATCACCGAAGCTATGAGTACGAAATTTGGTCAATAGTTTGGTTTTATAATGAATATACCCTCAAAACAAAGATTTTCCAAAATTTGCATTTGAAAGAGGTCGTCAAACATGGATTTTGAAATTCACGGTGGAATACATAATTTTTTTTAATTACAATTATAATATTATATTAATAATGGTTGTGACCTAAATGCGATCCCTACCTATATAATACTTATTAAAACTGATATAAAATGAAAGTCTGTTAAAACACAAAAAAAAAAACTGCACACGAGTGAAACTGAGCTATTCAGCTGGTATATAATTAATATACGTGTCATTGCTGCACAGATGATTCAGTAGGCACATACCTGTATTATATTCTTTGACTATACTTCTCATAAAGTTCTCACACGCTGAACGGTATCCGTTGTACTCGAGATCGAATTTCGATAATTATAATCTCATTCACGTCAGTCTCTAGTATATTTTCCTCATAATATTATTATGCATTCAAACCGTCGTATAGGTATATCTACATTTATAGCGTCAATCTGCGCTTTCGATCGAAGCTGCATTTTTATTACCGAATGCAAACCCATAACATAATATACCGTGTACACATATCGCCTACTTGTTTTGCGACGTTTGCTTGAACGGGCAAGCCACATTTTTCGCATTCCGACGTGTCGTAAGACGCGCTCGCGTCACATAATATTATGTACGGTCATATTACACGCGGGAGACAAACATATTATATATAGTCGAAATAACCCTTTATATACGTCGCCGTCGTGTTTATGATTTATGACGCACATCGCGCACGCATCATCATCAAATACCTTAATTTCGCGAGGACCGTGAATGCGCCATATACATGGTGTATGTAATAGCAACGGAAAAACGAACGAAACCCCGAACGTCGTGTGTAAGATGGAATTATACGCCGCTAATATATTTATAAAAAAAATAAAACCTACATCGCCGTCAGTGGTCTTAAATTATATTAATATATATGTATTATTATGTGCACTCACCTGTGACGTCGTTATAACGAAAGTTTCCGGTGCGACACATTCGCGAAAACGGCTTCGAAACGTTTCACCTTTCGCCGCGGTACAATATTCACCGGTCTGACGTGATATAGACGAACGCCTAATAATCGATATGCGTAGGTTCGCGGATGTCAATTTCCTGGAGACGACTTCGCTATGCAGGACCGCCCTTATCGCCGAAAAATATTTATTTTTTTGCATTATGTATCGAAACCGGAATCGTTTAGCAAAAGTATAATACACGACACAGTGATTATTATGTCGATAATATTATTTGGTCGTCCGACGCGGTGGAAGGTCGAGTCTTGACTACGTGACGTGCAATTTTTAAACATCCCGAAATGTTTTTTTACTTAAATAATAACTAAAAAAAAAAATTCAGTGTTCTTTTTTTTAAAAAGAACGACATAATACACAGCCAGTGTATGTTTGTGTGTGTGTGTGTGTGGGTTATAATAAATAATTTCTATAATCGCAAAGATCGGGTCACATATTTTCGATACATACAATTTTTATTCTTTATACCGTTTATTATATTATATAGACCACCCGCGATTCGGGTGGTTTTTATATCTTCGGTCAAGACGAGCCACAGGTATTGTGCGAATAGTTTTTTTGCGAGAAAAAAAACTATCGAAATGCCGTGCGACACGTGCAATAATTCATATTATAATATAATATATAGGACGATAAAAAATTAAAAGGTTGCGTCCATTCAAGATGCGATTCTGCAGCAAGTGACAATGGGCAGATAAATGTGTACTATTATAATATGATATTATACTTTAGCGTTTAGACCGTGACTAAAGCAATTATTATATTAAATATATATTTATGGGCTATTATATACAATGAAGAGAACTATATAATATGTGTAAACGATACATCGAATATTACATATGTTGCAAATTAAACACGTGTTTCCACTTCGGTAGTAAAAAATTAAATCCTAAAATATTTTGTTCAAACAAGCATTAATAAAAACATTAAAAACTACGTTATCTGACGATTATATTTTGCAATGCTGTTACTTCTTCTTTTTAGCTATTAATTTGGCACGCCCATTTATAGTTCAATACAGTAGTTCCGGTGAGTAATAATTGTTGTAACCGCATTGGATAGTATAGTAGAGTTTCATTTCGAGATTGCTGATGTAACGGAAAAAAAGAATTAATGTGTTTTGCCTGCACTCTAAATAATTCATAGTGGATCCATACAGAATAGTTAAAAAATAGTATCATCACAATATTAAATTATGACATTTCCTTAATAATATTTAAATATTTTTATTCGTAGTTTATTAGATTACTGTCTGCAGTGTCCAACGCATACACCTTGACGAAGTTTTCAATACATTTCAAATTATAACATTTTACGAAGCATATATATCTGGAAGTAAATAAGAACTGTATATTAACTGACCTAGTTCTATTTATTAACACTGCTTATGGGAATATTTTAGTTGAAAAAAGTTTTATATTGAACATTATTTTAGATTAAAATCTATATTGTTTTCATCGTTTATAGGTACAATATAATTGTTTTAAATGTACCATTTGTGTATTTGAATAATATATACTTTTGTTATGTTATATCTTCTCAATAACCTCAACAGTATTCACTATTTTATCTATATATAGGTATACTGTTTTATTATCATACTCTATAAGAATATTGTATACGAAGCAAACTTGTTTTAAAAATGTATTATAAATAAATTTTGTTTCGTATACACTATAGTTCACTATAATGTATTATTTAATACATTTAGGACACCCTCGGAATGAAAATCTCTGTCATCGTGCATATATTATCGCTGACGTCGTTATACACAACTATATATATATACGGACAAGGGGACGAATTTACAAGAGTTTTCTTTTCTAGTTGCGGCGAATCGCTTTCACCCTCGTCGAATTCAATAATAATTCCTAGCCCGGCGATGACTGTGTCGTGACGTTACGTCTACCTATATTATATTATGGTACCGTATAATATATATATATACCTACATATAGTATGATGTACAAATCGCGTACATACGTGTGATATATTAACGCACGGCCACGACGATAATCGACCGCTTGTATTGATACTTTTGCAGGCGTTGGGAACCACTAGTCGAGGACGGCGTCGGAGGCGAAACGCTATAATAATAATAATATATTATATTATATAGAATCGTATACGGCGGCGACAGAGGCGGCGGCGGGTGCAGCAGCAGCACAGTCGCCGTATATTGTGTGTATATTATTATTATTATTATCATCATCGTCGTCGTCATCATCATCATCATCATCATCCGCTCCCATGATTCATTGCCGGCAAGATGGATGACCGAAACGCGGCGGCGAACAGCGCACGGAGCGGCGACCCACCCTCGCCGAGGTACGGGGGGTACATGTACACCAGACATGACCGCGAGCAGCAGCCATGGTTGCCTGCACCCCGCGAGCAAACGGGGAAAAAAAACGCTATTTTTCTCTTTTTAAGGGGGTTACGCGATTTCGTATCGTTTCGCACTGTCCGTGCGCTTATTACACGTTATTATTATTATTATTATAGTAATCGCGTCTGCAGCTATACCGGGTGCATTATATTATATATCGCGAGAAGGACGCTCGCGCACCCGATATAATAATATAATAAATATTATACATGTACCTACATCGGTTATATAGGTACTTACATGAACTGTGTATATAGGATTATATATGATAATAGTTACTTTATTGTAACAATAAAATAATATGATACATTTTATTAACAATTCACTTAAATATTTAAATATTTTAGCAACCCCTAAAGTTGAGCTTGTGCTGAGGGCGTGGTTCTAACTAATTTAATTTATATACATATGAGAATAATATTACATAGGTATTAGAACTAGTTTGAAATTGAATAATTGAATAATTAATACAAAATAAATAGTTTAATAAGAAATAAAATAAAATAAAAATATAGCATTATTTTAAGAATGTATAATGAATTCCGATCGTGAATTAAATAAGAGCTGTAAAAAGCATGGAAATACGCCTTAAGACTTTCATTGTATATTAACTTGAATTATGAGTGCTAAAGAAATAATTATCATCTTTCAAACGAGCTAAATAATATATTCAAGTAGGTACATAAGCCATTTTTTATTTTTTCTGTTTTAATAGGTGTTCTAAACGAAGCTCGTAATGTATAAATTGTTTATTTAAGGTATGTTCTTCGAATTCTGATAAGGAGACTCATGACACAATATGCGTATTTAACTACATAGCTTACATTGGAATAATGTTCTATACCTATTTATATTAGATTAATTTGCATTTTGTAAGTACACATCAACTTTTTAAATAAGAGATAATTTATGGTCAGAAAATTGTCCGATTATATTTATATATGTTAGGCATGATAGGAGTTCTGACTTAGCTATCAGGTAGATTCAAGTTATACCATTAAAATGATTCAACCACCATGCTTTATTGCATTGAAAATACTTATGATAGTAATATGTATGTTTTTATCCTTATAACTTTTCGATACTTGCTTTTTGAATGAGAAGATAGTTTTAATTTAATCTTCGAAAGAGGAATTTTTTTCCGAGTATTTCGATACACAAAAATCAAATTTAAGAATAGTATAAAGTAGAAATGAGTATAATAGTAGTATGTGAATTATAATATAGGTCCATGCAGATACATAATATATTCGCATTTTTTATACGAAAAATAAAATTAGTCGAGTATAAAATATCTATTAAACATTCAATACATTTGTAGCTACTACCAACGCAAACATAGTTTAGCTACAATTGAAAAAAAAATGCCAAGTGCGTCGGAATCGCCGCCCTGAAGTCATAACAGAAAGAAATTAAAACGATATTTACTAAATATAGGTTTCGTTGAAACGACGAGACACTAATTTATATCATATTATACGCGAGTGGGCCACCTGGAGATGTTTTTAAATTAATTATTAAAACATTTAAAAATCGGATAATTAGGTAAATGATAAATCAGTACCTACAAGTGTATTACACATTTATACGTATACTTTATTATGTAGATATATAATTGTTTGGTTCTTAAACGATTTCTATTCACTTCCTAAATATTATATTCAGTAAATCGTAAATATGATAATCAAAATAGTGACGATCATATCGTACTTATAAAAGTATGATGATAAGTAAAATGTAATATATGTATAGGTACATACCTGTATTCGGCCATTCCGTTTATATTTCCGTGTGCTTATACTACTGTGTTTTAATTTTGAAGTTTTAATAATGATGAGTGTGTTTTTTTTTCTTTGACTATTGTCATCCCATAACAAACCAAATGCTTAAAATGTCAATAACCAATTTTTTGGGAATATTTTCCTGTATAGAAAATTGGATCGAGTTGGTAACTATACGTAGGAGGTTCATGATTAATAATAATTCCCAATAATTTGTCTTTAATAATTTGGAATAAATACTAACAAATTGTGAAAAATAGGAGTATACGCAAAACTAATTTTTTACAAACCCGAATATATTGTAATATAACATAAGGTATTAAGGTATTTCTGCTATGTATATTAATAGTATCTTTATAGAACTGTAAATATAATAAGTGTACCCATGTATTTTATATTGATACATTTTAATATTTAATAGATACTTTTCGTTATCACTCAATGTTTAATGAAAGGAAACACAACTAGGATATAAACACAATAAGGATTCGTGTGAATATGGGATTTTTGAAAAATCAATTTAAAACAAATTCAATAAATAATAATTAAATTAAAAAGAAACTTTTGTCTTTTGAAACGCATATAATTCATGTATTAACAACAAAAATAATCTTATAACCATGATTGATATTGCATTGATTTGTTTTCTATTTTGCAATCGATGTTCTTCTAATCATCCTAGAACAAAAAAATATACATATTATATAATTTCACGCAATAAATAAGTAGTAGTAATTTTGCAAGATATCTATATAACGTATAATGATTTGTAACCAAATCAGAGTCTTGTACCTACAAGTGATTATTTTTTACCCTTATAAGTTATTAGAATAAAGTTATTGAATTAAAAAAAAAAATTAAAATCTGACTACACAGCCACCCTAACGAAGAATTATTGTTACCCATTTAATATTATACAACATGTTAGTATTTTATACATTATATTTTACTATTAAAATTGTGAATAATTGTTTAAATGTGAACACAATAATAACGCAGTTATTACAATAGTAATGAGTGCATTCGAAATAATTTTCCAGACAACCGATGGAAATATGTAGTTAACTATTTATATTAATATCAGAACTTATGTTGTACTGGTGTTTTCGTTAAAAACTCAAAGTGTTCGTTTGCTTGTTCGTATTTTATCCATTCACTACGTGTGAAGTAAACTCTGTATTGGTTTTACAACGCCGTGTATCTACTTAGCGAAAACCACGAAAATAAATCGTTTAAGAAATGTGTTCAATTAAGCGACAACTCAACTATTTATGGCCAAACCTTTAAGCTCCACTCAGAATCGTTTGTCAAACGCAATGATTTATCGTTGCCTTTAAAATATATAAAAACACCATACCCAGTTGTCAACAAAACAATAAATAGTATATTATTGTAAAATATAAAATATAAATATCATCTGATGTTGCGGTGGCAAAGCGATTTTCAAGATTTGCTAAAAAAAAAACACTAATTAGAAATATATACAAATTCCTTTATCGGTGTAAAATAACAACTATTATGTGATCAAATAACAATAATAAAAAAAAAGATGTATTGTTTAACTTCCACAAAAAATCTCAAGATCTCAATGATAAGCATACAATCTAAAATGTCATTAATGTATTGTTTATTTTATGTACAATGATATCGTAATGAAATATTTGCATTTTTAAATTTGTATACACAGTTTGGTAGCTGATATACATAATAATATACGTAAGTGTCACGAATAATATTATATTTAATAATGTGAAATAATGAGAAAAAGTAGTTTGTGATGAAAAAATCAACCATGGCAACGTTTGATCGTATTAAACTAAAAAAAAAAAGGGTGGGTAAGTGGATGTCATTCTGCTGTACAGTAGGTTAAGAGTGGATCACTGTAGGTATAATGAATTATATTGATGGTATTAAATCACTGTATAATGGATGGTATTAAATTTGAATTCAATGATATAATATCATTGTATACGAAAAAAGATTCTGAGCTGAGACGGTTTGTCAGTGTGGATATTTTATTTTATATTTTTATTGTTATTTCATATTATTAATACGGTAGCCGGTAAGTTAAATTAATATTATAAAATTACAATAAAATAACTAAAATCATTATTCTTAGTTATCTAGTATTTAATTTTGTCCAAATTTGATCATAAAATAGCTATAAAAAAACTGGTCTGTTTATATTTTTGAGGTTTTTTATTTACAGAATAACCTATTTACGTGCAATCTTGTTTTAAATTTTCAATCCTTAGGTATAAAAGTTGAAAATGGTATCAATTTTTAACTACAAAAATATTTTTAAATCTAAAATTTGATAAATGTTGTCAAAAATCGAACTTTAAATGCTTATAAAAAAAGAAATTGTGACTATGTATTTTTAATATTTTTCAACTAATATTGTAATAATATATTAGCAGGAGCCTTGCATTAAATTTTCAAGCTTTTTGACGCAAGGAATAACATTTTATCAATATTTATAGACGATTGTCGAAGGTTGGTCCTAGGTATTTGGCTACGTTGGCTTTAGGTGTAGGTCACTCATCATTGCTTAAGAGTTAAGACGTATACTAGCGGTGTTCGAGATTAGTGGAACAATGAACGAGAAACGTTCACGTTTATTAATTAATCGATGCTGTGCTTACTATACGAGCTTAGTGCAAACTGCTGCCGGTTTATAATAATGCAATATAAATCGTATGGCGTGTCGCGTGTGTATAAAATATAAATCGTGATAATGTGTATTTCGAGAAAACTATCTTAACCCTCGTCGCTTAATTACGCGTGGTAATACTTCGTAGGTACCAACTACACGACTCGTTACGGCATAAATTGTTGTTTATTCAAAATTCTATACGACGATTTAATTACACACAAACTTCCCAAATACGAATAAGGTACATATAATGATATTATATCATGAACACACATACACCACCTGTATGTGCACGTATTAAATTACTTAATTTTACATTGTAGCATTGTAGTACTGTACGCTTTGCATAAGTGCGTATATTATACATAATATTATATCTGTGTGGTAGTTACCCGTTTGCAGCACGACCGCAAGTTCCGTTCAAACACCCAAAATTGTAATTATATGTTTTCTTAAACCTATAAACCATGTGCCGCGGTATAATATAACACCATCAAAACGGTATTTCCTATTCGTCGGGAAGAACTCTTGGCCGTCACACGGGTCGTTTTAGAAAATATATTATTGTGCGCCGAACAGTAATAATTATTTAGCACCTACCATGGGTGTATTATATTATCCAATATAATAATATTTTAATATCATGTAATTTGTATACATTTTAGCGATATATTTATTATACATAGATATATGCGGAGTATACGGACACTGCGTTGATCGGGGTAAAGACCATACAATTATCACGAGATCGTAACAGGGATCTATAACACAGTGTCGTTATTCGGTGGTAATGCATGCAGTGGGTTAGTGGTTGTTTTAACGTTTTCCAGGACCATGATAAAAAGCGTTCAGGGATTCTGTTTTCATACCAAATACTACATAAGCGGATTTATCTTTTTATAAATCCAATAATTATTAATATATTATTATTGTTATATAGTGTTTATTATATATAGAGGTTCGGTATAAAGGGTATTTTCAGTGCAGGTTAGGAATGACGCTTCAGCTATGCGATTAGTGTTTTAGTACAATACAAACAATATTTTTTAATTTTTTTTAGCCATCTATCACACGGTCCTGATACGTATAATATCTAAGACGTTATTATTATAATATTATCGTCGACAGCGTTAGCGGTTCACACGGGCTGTCGGTGGATTTCGCGCTCGTCGTCGTCGATTTTTCAAACCAGCATTCCTCTGAGTGCTGTTGCTGTGTTGTTGTTGTTGTCATTATTATCCGTATACCTGCACTATGCCGTACAATATACACATTGATAGAATATGAATAGCTTCGGTTCTTGTGTAACGCGCCAACAATGGAAGCGGCTTTTCCGTTGTGACGGACGGGCGGGCACAAGAGGATTATTAGTCAGTGTCTCTCTGCAAAGGTGTCGTCGTCGCGACGATCCCTCTCGCATATATACCTATCGTATTATACTAGGTGTGTGTGTGTGTGTGTATAGGTGAGCAAAATTAACGGGCGGTGGCGAATTATATAAGCGCGAGAGAAGACTCATTCCGTCGCGCCGCCGCCAAACCCCAGGCGTACACACGGTCCGAGTGCGTTCGGCGAGTTTTGTCAGCTCCCCGCGAGCCCTTTTTTTTTCCCCCTTACACGTCTTTTGGCCCGGTCGCAACCCCCCTCCCACCTCACAACGAGTCTTTCCACAGCCGCTCGGAATATATACACACAATAGACTGTATAGCGCTAGCATTGTATATATACCTCTCTCTCTCTCTCACCGACTCATTGTGTATATACATACATATATATATATATAGGCAGACGTATATATTCTAAGGTAGGCCGGCGGAGTCGGCGGGGAGTGAAGCCGTCTCTCACACACACTCGCACGCTGCACCGTAGGCGCATTGTGGAAAACGGACGGGTATTAATGTGCCCGAAATTTGTCAACTCTCCGCCGCCGCCATGGGCCGACGTGTATTCTGATGCTGCTGCTCATGGTGCAGCAGTGCGGTGTTCGCGGTGGCGCTACGGGAGAATGCTGCTGCGGAGAAGGCGCGCTCGACGACGTCGGTGTGTGTGGGTGTGTTTGTGTGTATATATATACATGTACACGAAGAGTATAGAGACGGCAGTGTTCGGCGTAGCTGTTTTGTGTGTGTGTGTGTGTGTGTGTGTGTGTGTGTGTGTGTGTGTGAGTGTGCGCGCGCGCGCGTCTGTGTGTGGGGAAAAGAGGGTTTTTTCGGCGAAAAATTCTCTCTGTACGCCGCCGCGCCGCCAGCACGATAGATGCTGTGCGCGCCCGTCGGGCGAAAGGGTAGAAAGTACATTAATAAAAGTGTCCAGGGTGTCAGGGTATTAATGTCTGTAATCAATTTCTGAGGCTTTCCGTGTCCCTTTTCCGCAGCAGGTTTCACTCCCCGCTCCGAACCCCTTTTTTCTTCCCTCGTGCGTTTTTTTTCGTCTCCGTCCCATCCACCCACCCCTGAATCTCGGGGACTCCACCACGACCGCTACTGTCGCCGTACCTCCCCACCCACAACCCGGGACTTTTGTAAGCGCATTAGAGACAATGGGCCGACGCAGAGACGACGACGATGACGGAGAAACAACACCATCACTACCACCACCACCACCACCACCACCACCACCACCACCACCACCAGCACGCAACCCCCTACGAAAAACTGAGAAAAAACTACAAAATTGTTCGAAAATTATATCGATTATATCGACGGCTGGGTGGGAAAAACTCTATATATACATGAATTAACAAATAGAAAATATATATATTATACCTACCGAAGTACACGCACGCGCTCGCTTATAATATACCGCGGTGTGTGCACTGTTAAGTGTTAATATACGCACATAATAAATCATAAATAATATAATATATCTACCAACGAAGATCGTCGAGCGAGCAGATAATATATCGAAGGCAAAACGGTTGGGCGCGTTTATCTATACGCGTACGGGTCAACGGTTCGCCATAATAACGCAATATATCTACCTATTACATATAGGTAGGCGTTAAACGCATACACACAATACACATATTATATCCTATCCCGTTTATAAAATTGTAAATGTTTAAGTATGATAATACGTACATAATATATATAGTGTTATTTTGTAAAATTCTCGATCTGGAATTTTAAACGCCCGAAAACACGATGATTGCAAGCTAACCAATCTGTCGGCGGATTCTAACTTAAATATATTTTAATAAAGTGCTCATTTTATTATAATATAATAATAATAATAACATTATAGATGAACGCGTTGAAAGAATCCGCGATAAATAATAATTGCCGCCAAACACCTGTAGGATGAGCGCTGGCTAGGCGCAGTGATTTATAATGTGTATATAGTATATACATATTATATATATAGGTATATATATACCATAAATAGTATGATGTGGTAGCTGTTGGTTTTTTACTCTCGGAGCTCTTAAAAAATACTGTGACTGGTAACACCTAATTCAACGGAAGCGTAATAATGATAGTATTGTAAAATTGTATAGAAGGACGCCGTCACCTATTATAATATACGAACTATTAGCACGGCGTGTATGCCGATATTTATTATTCACCTATATTAAATAATTCATCCCATCAGTTTTTCATATTTATTATGCACGTAAATGGAATAATATAATATATAGTCCAGAAAGTGAGTATGACATACTGCATCGATAATTTAATATACTGTAGCTCACTGTAACCTGTGTACCTACTAATGAAATCACTCAAATGAGACTAATCGCTGTAACCTGTATGTAAATTATTATTATATGAAATTCAAACCTCAATCGAAAAACCACAAGATATACCTACCTTTATCGTATTATTATTATTTTTAGTGATAGAAAAGCAAACACTTAATACTTATAGTCGTAAAAAAATATAACTGTTCTCAATTATCGGGAACGTGATGTCGTAGGTACAATAATATACATTCATGATCTCTCAATATATATCAACATTCTACAAGTCGTATAGAAAAACTGCAGAATTTTAATTAAAACCAACACGAGATGATAATTAATTAGAGAACATATATTATAATTATATTTCATTAAAAGCTATATGTACGCTTCGAATTATAAAACATTACTTTTGAAATAAAATAAAAATATATAATATATTGTTTAACGAAAAAATGCCGAAAACCAGTATTTGTATTATGTGTTATATAATATGTATAACTTTACAGCGCATAATAGTTAGAAATTATTCTAAGTAGATGCTATTATATATTATTATTATAGAGTTCATTATACGATATACAAGAATTAGGTACATCGACTTTGAAAATAGAAAACACGATTTCCGAGAAACCACAAATTATAATAAACATAGTTATTATAAGTGTATATATTGTATATAAAATATATAGGTACACTAATACCTATACTATATACATTATACATCATGAAATGCAGATAATTTCCTTGCTATTGATTTCGCGTTTTCAATTAAAATACTTCTTTGATTTTTTATATACATACATAGATACTGATATTAAAATTTCATTAATATACACAATGTGATTATTATACGATTAGAGAATAGAACGTGTGTAGAATTATTTCATAATATAGTTTTTAGTCTAAAAAAGTATTGTTAATGATATTATAACGCAGTTTCACCGCACACACACCTAAGTACATGCAACTGCAACCCCAGCGAGTTCAGCTTGGAAATAGACAGATAGATAGATAATATTTTTTAAGTTTATAATTTTTTTTGAACCCACGGTCACACGATGAGTGCTGGTACGATACACGATTAAAATCGTTTTCTGCTATAGCGAATTTTTTTTTTTTATTAATCCTGGTCCAACTTGTTATGTGGCTATAGGTAACATACTAAAATGTTCAATCTATTTGTTGTACTGTGCTGCATTCTCAGCAAAAATTTCCTGCGCACGCCTACGCCTAAGTATTTTATTAGTTGTAGTCATATCATTACGACGTAATAATATAATATAATATAATATAATATAGTATATATATTACTATATACAACAGCAACGACATTGTGGAATAACTCGACCTTCGGATTTATATCGATACAGTTTATTTTATATAATATGTACATACTAATATATATTTCGTTCGGGAATTTTTCTACCCCGACCCCTCCCGCCGAAAAAAGAAAATAATAATAATAAAAAAAAAAAATCGTAACATCTGGTTTCAGATCAATGTAGTACGCGGCAATACTAATTGCACGTCGTTAAAATAACAACGCGGAAAACGACGTTGTTGCGAGCGGCATCATCCCCCTGCCACGGGGTGGGAATCGGTTATTATATATAAAAGCGATAGTGCGCGCGCGCGCAGCTTCATCAGTCATCGCAAACTTTGCGGGATTTTCATTACAAATGATCTCGTTTGCGGTTTGCCGTTCCGTCGGCAGCGGCGGCGGAGGAGGGACGCACAATTACGATATTAAAATCCATTCGTTCGTGTCACCTCGCAGCGACGCAGCATAATATACCTACGGAGGAGAACGCGTCGGTTATCATAATATATTATGCAGACGAAATGCACCTGCAGCAGCATCGCATATACATAGGTATATAGGTATATAAATGAAGATATTTAGTCTGTACATCATGTATATATAGGTTGGAGCCGCTATACGAAAGCGAGACAGTGGCGTGCCTATATACATTATTATAAGTAATCTGTGTGGGAACGCATTTATTGCTGCAGTATGTTCATGGGCAGGTCCGAAGTTGGCTGATAATGCGGTACGACGAGGTTCGACAGTATAGGTATCAGGTATACCAGATAATATTATACCTATATATACCTAACCCTCTCCCCGGCCTTTCGCTTTTTTACAGAGTGGGATATAATTTTAGATGAACAAAAAACAGAACAATATTGGAGTGTTACGAATAATAATTATAGTTGAGCATTATATAATACATATTAATTTATTGTATATTCAGTTTCGAGAAGCTTACTGATCGTGTTTATCGGCCGAATATATAGTAAAATGAAACCTCGATGATTTTTTGATAATGTTAAACATTGTTTTAATTTTCTTCTTTTTTTTTTTTTATCAAAAATATCTGTTATAATAAATTGTACCAAAATAAAATACCTGTTTACTCTTTATCATTGAGATGCGATCCGATTTACAATCACGGCAATGTCTTTTGCTATTCAAATATAAATTACAGCAAATACTAAATTGCCTGTTATTTATACCTACTATGTAAGTATATGGGGTACATTTTTTCTTTGCTTTTGAAGGGATTAGATAATCCTGGTTCGAAAGTATTTGATTTGTATATTAGTTTCAATTCTTCTTAGTTAGTAGGCGACTATATTCTACTTTTCTTTTTTTTATCTTTGTCATTTCAATTTCCTAACTAGGTATACTTATCTCAAATACGAAATGGTTATAATAACGATTTTGTTTGTAGTGATAATAATACAGCAGATGAGCGTTACTGACGTTTCTATCTTATAACACGAAATATGTACGTATATTTGCTTATTTTTAAAAAGCTTTCGTGACATATAATATAGTACTTATAATAAAGCTCAACAACAGCTGCAGTATACGATTAAATATGTTATATAGGTAACGATAATATTTAGAATTGCCTAAATGTATAAAATAATAATGGTATTATATTTTAAGTATTTTATTTCGAGTTTAAACAATATAATGAGTCGGTAGGTACCTATATATAAACCTCAAAACAAAAACACATGGAACTATAAAAAATGCTCTTAGCATCACAGTGTCGATTTTCAAAACTCATATTAATATTAGTTAAGATAAGAATTTCTATTGAACGACGACACAACCTTTATGTTATATAATCATCGATAGAGCAGAAAAGAATAAGTAGGTGCATAAAATCCATTTCACGGGATTTCTCGTGCACAGAAATCTACAAGAACACGTTTTAATCCCGCGTATACTTATATAATACATTTATATCAACATTATAATGATTATTTTTTAATTAACTCTGCTGTTTCGCATGACGAAAGACTTAACAATTCCATGTATAGCGTTCCTATGCAATAATATATATATATATGTGTGTTTGTGTGTGTGTGTGTGTGTGTTTGTTACGAATAATTAAAAATTAAAATACACACGCTGGCCGTTAATGAAAACTGCTATTCTGGATGTTTTTATTTTTATTACAATATGTTTATATATACATATAGTAATTGTTCAACGCTACTCATATTGTAAAAATGGTAAAATAATATCGTATTAAATTTATTGCGTTTGTTAATGTCTTTAGTTTACAAAGTGCGATTATTAATTTAAAAGACTTCGTGCGGTAAAAATTATATTAAGTCGATTTTAATTAACATCGGGCTTAGCGTATATATACATATATGTACTAATATTATAATCGTGCGTTCGGATGATAGTTTTTTAGCTGTCCGTTACGCGAACGTATTAAATTTTAAATATCGAAAACCAGACGAATCACAAACAGATTTATTCATAATATATCAGATGTACTGACGGTTTCGAAATTAAATCCTAACGCGTGACGATACGGTTGCAGTGCAATTTAATATATTGACACACATTATGATTGAACTTAGTATTGCATTGCATACTATAAAGTATATTAATTTTTAACATAGTACCGGTGTGTTATAAATTAATAAATTATAGAAACGTTATTAAATACCGTAGCTATTCATCATAATATTATTTAAACAAATTAAAAAATACAATTATTTATAATTTATAAGTTTAAAATGTATTCAAACCAACGAATATGAAAGTAAATCGCAAATAAATGTATACAACCTCAAAACACTATACTTTCCTCACCGTCGCGAAAATCTCTCCCTGGAAATCCAACGCGCCTACATATGGATTAAAACACATCACGTTGGGTTCCATCACTGAACGGCTTCCCGCCTCATATATGATTTCGTATTCTACATCCGTTTTCGCATTTTCTTATTACGCACATGGCATAGATTGTACATTTTCTAACAAATAAAAATAAAACAAAAACGAATACAG
The DNA here is from genome assembly GCA_027563435.1 of Nasonovia ribisnigri. NCBI lineage: Eukaryota > Metazoa > Arthropoda > Insecta > Hemiptera > Aphididae > Nasonovia > Nasonovia ribisnigri. The sequence goes on along the minus strand of JANEHU010001066.1, from coordinate 82,381 downwards.
GTAGGTATAATGCAGTACAAAATTATAATCTACAAAATTTAAAAAATATATCACACACAAATTTGCACCGTGTTTGTCTATATAATAATATATAACTACCTATAGCGTCTCTGTTGGCGCAAAATGTCTACGTGCTATAATATATTATACTCGTCAAACTCTAAATGCCATAACGGCGATGATTCCAAAGAGACACGAAAAAGTTGAAAGTCGTATACACGTCATATACGATCCGCTGCAGAATTATATACATTATATTTAGAGTCGTCGCAAGGGAATGGGTAGGTATTTATATTCGTCTTGAAAACTTTTGTGCACACACACGCAGACGGTATATATATATCTTATACATATAAATACGCGAGTTTTGACGGGACGAAAACCGTTTTAATCTTTGGCGCAATCTCGGCGTTTTTTTTTTGATCGAAAACTAAACAATACACACTTATACATAAGTCAAAATAGCGTACATATATATATATATATATATTTATATGTGTATGTGCACAGTCCGACAGCTATATTGTACGACGTCGCTTGGAGCAGGGGAAAGACACTCACGCCCTATTCGTTGTACGTTCATATATATATATACGTATATGATATATACAGAATACTTTAATCCCCAGCCAAAGTGCCCGCGAAACTTCCCATCGTCAGTATAGTCGTGTTGCTGCAGTGTAATAATAGAGTACACGATATATATAAATATAGTGCCGATAAAAGGTCATGTCGACAATTATATCTGCGGATGTCCCGCAGACGTCGCCACACTCTCGATACGAAAATATTAATTAAATAATATTATTTCGTATTTATGTGTTATAGGTATAGAATGTTAGAATATAATATTATAATAAAGGTAAAATAGATATTTAAATATTAAAATATGCAATTTGTCTAAATTTTGTCTAGTCGACGCCGTGTACCTATGTATAATATTATGTATTATGATATGCTAAGTATATAGCATACATCGTGTGATGTATAATCCTAAAGTTATGTATAAGAATGCAATAACATAATATAACATTTTTGCTTACTACTTTTTTTTAGTCTTAGGAAAAATGTTAAAATTAAATATTTTAACTGTTAAAATCTTAAACTTTAAGGTATATATATATATTACACCGCTGTAGTAGTGTTTTATATAGCACATCGTATATCTTACAAAAAAACCACAATTTCGGTTGAAATATATATTATGTCGATCAATTTCTATTATTTTTTTTAGTATAGGTACGCGTTTGGCCGATTTTTAGCACGTGTAAATCCCAGCTGCAGCATGAGTTCTAATTATATACTATATATACAACGCAAGATAGTTTACTGCGAGTTATTACGTATATACGGTGGACGTAGATTTACGCTTCCGTACATTTTTTCTGACTGTCACAACATTTTTTTTTTTCATTACAAATGTATTATAAGCGACATGGTTTCTTCCCACTCCGCGACGTATATCTAGTCGGAATTATACACATCGGCGCCACAAAGTTTAATGTGTATAACTTACTTAATACAACGCGTAATCTATATCACAATAATATAGCGAACGGTGTTTTTACTTCCAATCTCACACAGTCTCACTGGTCTACAACTGGTATCTCTCACTCTCTCTCTCTCTCTCTCTCTCTCTCTCAGTCTCTCCTGTTTTCTTTGTCTCTCTCTCTTTCTCTGTCCCCGTCACTACGTCTCTCTCGCACTGGTAAACTGCATACGACACGTCACGCACGGCGATGTTAGTTTTTTGACGCTCGCGTATTATATTGTACGTTCACACACACGCGCACACGGGCTGCGCACATAATATATTATATGTATATTATGTATACGTATAGGGTATAGTCGATGATTTATGCGCGCGAGTTCTCTGCGGGGGCGGCGGTCGTCGCCACGACGCGACCGCATCCAAACGAAAGCCTATACCGACGATTTTTTTCTCTTTCCTCTTCCCTTTTTCCTCTCGCCGTTGTCGTCGTCGTCGTTGTTGTTGTTGTTGTTGCTGTAGCCGTCGCCGTTGCGCCTTTGCCGCCGTTGTTCTATATAATATTATTATCGTCTCTCTTTGTGCGCGCGCGTTTTTCTTCTCTCTCCCAGAGGCAATCAAGATGATGGATGATTTTCCGCGAGGCGTTCCGTGTCGTGTCGTTTTTTTTTCTCCTCTCCCCGTCACTCTTTCTCCTTCGCCCCCCGCACCTAGGTTTTCGTTATCCGTCCCTTTTCACCGCGACAGTGGGCGGGGGGCGGGTGCGCGGGACGCGACAGGGGTTTGTTTTTCCCGAGAGCGTCTAAATGTTAAGCAGGAAACGACGGCGGCGGCGGCTATGGCAGAGAAAAGTTTCGTCGACGGCGGTGGAAGAAATACACACACACACACATATATATATATCCAGTGCGGGCGTACAGTGCACTATATAATACTATAAATGTGTGTGTGTACGTGAGAGAGGAAAAAAGAAAGAGGCGTGTATGCGTGTATTTGTTCGCGTGTGTGTGTGTGTGCGGTCTAAGTGCGGGGTGGCGGCGGGGCTGCGGCCATCAGTGGCTCGGTTAATGCGTTCTTCAATCAGCCGACGTTCGGGTGCGATCAATCTCCGAAAACGCCGCCGCCGCCGCCGCCCGCTTCGACGTTCCCGCGCGTCGCAGTCCGCGGGGCTCTGCAGAGACGTGCGGCACCCCATTCTTTTATATACACACTCACTAACGCACATATACTTGCATACATACATATATATATATATATATATATGGGTACACATACACACGCTGGCGTCAAACCCACGCAGACCGTGTGCGGATGGCTTCATTTTTCTTGCGAGGGGATTTTTCTCCCCACGCGCCGTTCCAAGAAGGGTTTCCTTTTTTTTTTCCACGTTGCCCGAGGTTTAGTTTTTAGGTTTTTTTTTTTTATTTCGCTTTTTTCGTCCATTTCCAAACCCCCCCCCCCCTCCGCCGCTTTGCTTTTCCCTCGAATCGTAGTGTAGCAGCACTATTACAGTCGTCGCGCCCACGCACGGACGGAATAATAAAGATGACCGACTCCTCACCCCCGCAGCCCCTATCGTCCCCTATACCACTGCGTATCCGAATATATATATATATATTATGTTCGACTCGCAAGCACGCGTATGCGAAAATCCCGGAGCAAAGCCTGAATACGGGATTTCTTATAAATAAAACCGTTTTCGCATCGCACACTCACTTCCGCCGGATGCGGTCGAATCTCGGCGGTCATATATTATATAATATATATATAAGCTTATAATATAATATATCATAACGACGGGCCGCTGCAACACGCTTGAAAAACGTTTTGATAAATATTATTTTCGCGATAAAAACGATCGATGTTTTTATAATATTATGAATTATAACAATTATTTGCATCGCACATCTGTGTCCTAATAATTAACGCATGTCGACTGCCGAGAAGACCTTCAAACTTGTCAAAATATGCACGATACGACTATCTTAATCGTACATCAGTACATCACTATGATCTTTGTATATACCTACCAACTTGTGTTAGTCATTAGGTACCTACTGTAATTAAAGCCCGGATTTTTATGGATTTTAAATTGAAAATTTCATATAAGGTGACTGTACATTTTTAGACAATTTTGATCACTTTTGACACGTAGTACTCTAACAATATATTTTAAAACTGCAAATATTATTTCTATGAATTTCTAAGAGATATAAAATAATAATGTTATTGTAATGTCTTTTTAAAGTTCATTGCTATAACTTTTAAGATTAACTGAAAAACCCTAGCTCTACTTTTAATAATGTACGAATATATAACTTATATATTTTAAAAACAATAATACGATATATAGTTTTACATTTTTTGGCGTATGCTATAAACGAATATGATTTTATTATGATTTATTTGAATGTCAAATATGCATTATTATGACGCACTATTTTATGCATATACAAATAATATTCGTTATTCTTTCACAGCGAGAACGGCTTGGATCTCATTCAACATCACATCAAAATTGAGTTTAAATGGTAGAATACATTTTTTTTTCGTACTTTGAAAAATGACTGAATAATATTCATAAAATTAAAATGCGAAAATACCATCAACAGTAAACTTCAACGTCAATCTATATACCTACTATGTATATAGGTATCCACCTACTTTTGAAAATGTCTCCAGGTGAGTGAAATAAAAAAAAATCCACTCATTTATTCGTGATTCACCGAATTAAATGGAGGGAACATTTGCACAAAACGTTCTTTAAAACGTTTTTAATGTCCAACAGTTCCAGAGAGCACAATACACCCGACGAAAACTATTTAATTATAATTTATGGCTCCCGAAAACATAAAAAGGCGCACCGCCATTCACCGCCACCGTTCAAAAGCGAAATGCGTTAATTTAACTACCAGCTAGTTCACTTGTCCCCCGCGTTTGTCTGTTCCGCCTAAACCCAGTTAAAAGGACATCAAATCCGGATTATAAGTTCAACTTTTATGTGATGGATCTCTGTTATTTCGTTTTTAATCGGTACAAATCGTAACAAATAATCTTATAATATTATAATGTATAATAACGAGTCAACCCGGAAAGACACGACCGCTTGATTTAGGTACTCATCGTTATTTTAAATTGTAAGATTATTTGATTTAACTTATTACAAATTAGCAGCGCGCATGATGTATCATTGATATAAAGAAACTAGCATCATTATATTATAATATCGCATATTCGCATCACACGTAATATATAGGTAAATATCGACTAGGTAACCCTTATATTTATTACTATAGTTAAAACTGACTACGTAATATAATAGTAATAATTTTTAATAGTTTTTATTTGGTCATAAATGTGATACAATGTTTGGAACTTTTTTTCAGCTAATAATTTACACACTATGTATACGAAACTATTATACCTATATAAAGCGAAAGTTTGTCTTCGGTGATTTGTTCATTTTTCTACTTTTGTATTCAATTGTACCGACATAATATGAAATTCATAAATTAAAATGTTACCTGTTTTAAACGTGAAAAATATATTAACTAATCATTATTTGTACTTAAAATCAAACATAAAGCACACGACTACACGAGGTAAATGGACCGCAGAATGAAAACTTGTTTTTACTGTGAAGTATACCTACCTACTTAACACATTGCGAATACTATATTAATTACATTTTTCTAGACTTGGCGGCGCGTTGACATTGTCGTGATAATGAATATCTATTGATATAAATGTAAATATTATACCGTGTTATATGTAGACAGTGGCGTGTGACAGAGGGTCAAAGTGGTGCTCAGGGGCAAAATCAACGGTATTGATAGTAGGAAAATAGTAAATTCTGTCGAAAGGCAGCTACTAGGTATACCAATATTACGAGTGGTAGAGATCGCCTAAAATTATTGGAGGAACGCCAATTTTTCAACCATCGCCACTGGATATGTAGACACACATAAGTGGGTACAAATTCATAACACAGGTACTAACGAACATATTATACATTTTTAACCCAAGTACTCTGCCATCATGCGTTGATAGGTTCGTGAAAAAGTCCACGTCACAGTTTTGTCGATCGACCGAAACGAAAGCGCTCCTATATATATAATATACCTCGACGGGGAGATTTTCGATTTTCCACTGCACTTAACGCACACGCATTATATCGCATACGCGCGGGAACAGCAAGATGACGACGCACCGTTTTCCCGTTTCGGGGTGTATATAATATATAATGCAGCTCGTTATTGAAATATATATTAATATTATACACACACGCGTTTGTACCACGATGCGAGTGGTATTCTTCCCGCAGGACCACCGGATGACTCGAATCCTAGAATCCTGGGGACGGTGGCTGCGGCGGCCAGATGTATGCACGATGCGTACAATAAACGTCCGCGGGGAGGAAAAAAAAACAATGGCGCGGATCTCTGCAGTTGTGTGGCATATCACGTGCACCGCCTGTGTGTATATAACCGGGGCCGGTTCTCCCGAGAAGGGATCGGCACACGGTTATATATATATATACCGGGGGATGAGGAAGAAATCTCCGGCGACGACACGATGAGAGAAGGTCGCGTCGACGGAGACGAAGGAAAAAACACACACTTACGTCCTGCGCACATATTACATAATATAATATATTATTACAAATCGCTTTTAATTTCACGGTCCTTAGAGGAAATCAATTTTTGTTACGCACGCATAGGGCGTCGGTGGGGGGAGGGGGTCTTGCGACGATAGGACTGAAGGGATGGCTGACAGATGCCGTGTTTCGGCGCGCGAATTGTATTATTATTACTATTATTATTATTATTATTATTATTATTGGCACTGCACAGCGCCACAGACGCGCGCCCGAGCGACAAATGTGCGCAACACTCGGAAATATTTTTTTCACCCGAACGAAGATTTATCGTTGTTTTTATTGTAATTCGTTTTTATACATAAAAAATATCATATGAATCGTTCACTACTGCAACTATATACGATACAGTACAAAAGGAACAATTTTCGTAAAATGAAAAAAAAACACACATAATGTAGTAATCCTAATCCGCATCCGGGTCAAATAGGTCACACGCATTACAAGAAACACATATCGTAGGACCGAATCGCAATTTCCAATGTTTTGCAAACATTACTGTTATACATATTACGCGCGTATACAACATAAAAGCAGACTCTGTTTCGTTTATTGTATCCATATGACGTTATTTTTCGGATATTTTCGGATATTTTTGAATTATTTTATTCCTTTTATTAGATTACAGACCTGACCTACCATGCATATATATGTACGTATTTATATATACTGCAGATTCCTATTAAAATCTACGTTTGATCCTAAATCGAACACTTTCGATTACCTTTTACAATTACATTATGGAATTATATAATATACCACCTTGTCGACGACGACAGTCAAAAACATCAATAAACTTGAAAGAACGATGACGTAAGAGTACATTTTTGAATCATCCCAGAGCCGTGCAAAGGGGGGCAAGTGCCCTAGGGTGGAAAAAGATGTAATATTTCAAAGGACGGAAAATGCTTAAATATGTATGTTTAATAGGGGGTGCCAGATATCATTGCCCAAGCGCCACAATGAAAGTCGTTAGCACGGCACTGAACTGTCCTAACAGGTATACATACCTATCGACATATTGTTATGGTATGTGTGTGTACTAAACGGAACAACGAAAAAAACTTGTTCAGCGGGCAAGATGTGTGTTGCAGGTATTTCTAAGAGGGCACTGCAGGGTGTATGTAATATTTGCGGCTACCTAACACACCGCGGAATATAAAAAACGAAATCAAAAACCAAAAAGGAACGTTTCAATCGTCTAAGTCTGTGTGCGTAAACGCGGTTATCTCGCGAAACGTCTGTGAGTGTGTGCGTGTCGGTCGGTGAAGTGTCTAACGAACACGATACACGACGCATTATACCATATCGGTCACCGAGCTGACCGCCCTCGGCCGAGAGTCTCGCCGCTCGTCGCCACTGCCACGTACAAGCTTCGCCGTAAGTCACGTTTTAAGGGGCGCGCGGTACACTGCAGGTGTATATTATATATAATGAATACGGACTTCTATAGGTAAGGCATTATAATATACCATATACATACCGTATGGCAAGGCGCCGAGGGGCGGATATAACGAGTCTTGCGGACTATAAATCGTCGGTCGACCTTGAGAGAGCTCGGCCGCACTTTATTTCGCTCGCCAACTTACAGCGCAGACGACTATGCACACACACACACAAGCGCACACACGTGTAGCTATGTTCCTATGTCCAAGTCTCTCACCCTCACCCTCACAACCCCCATACGTTTATATATATATAGCAGCAACAGCCGTTAGTTTATGTGTTTGCGGACCTTAACGACGGATTTTTCTGCCGCCTTTTAACGACGCACATCTTGTCGATATATACACTTCGCCGACGACCACGTCGCCGCAGCGCCATCCCCGCGAACAGATTTCGTCGATAAACAATGCCACGTGTGTGCAGTATATATATATACGAAAACTCGACGACGTTCAGCGAGAATCGATTCACCACAGTCGACCGCTGCGTGTCGGCGGATTCTTTTTCACCTAGTTTCATAAACATTTCCGGATAATCATAAAGGTTATAACTGCGTTCTTCGAATAAAACGATAAAAAGATAAAAATATAATACTATGCGACGTCTTGTTTCGGAGATTGTTGAGATCGTCATCTTTGCTTGCGCAATTTATTGGCAAGACATTCGCATCACGCAGCAGGAACTAAGATTAGGAAAATTTTATCAAAATATATGTAATATGTGATCGGGTGCAGTTGTGTGGTCCGAAATTGGTTGAAGAGCAGTCACGAATATCCTCACAGGAGTTATAATTTATACAGGATGATTTACTAACAACGCTCAGAGCTCACCCCCGTTTTTTCTTTTAATAATGAACTTCTTAAAATTTTTATTTTATTTTATTTTTTATTTTATATTAATAAACTTAAAGACGATACTTTCAAATTCTTGAGAGTTTTGTGCACGTTGTGATACAAACTTCTGTTTTTTAAATGTGAACCCTGATTTTACACAGTAAATTATTTATAAGCAGATCATTTTTTTTTGGAACCGTTGATGTACCTTCGAACGAGATGTTTATTAGTTATTAAAATGTTTATACTAAGGATAATAGTCCTCAAAAAAAGTCTTACAAAAATATAAAATAGATGTGATATTGGATCTAGTTACTTAACCTAACCTATTTATTATATTTGGACCTTTTTTTTTCAAATAATACATTTTAATAGATTCATATTTATTACTAAAATTGTCAAATCACCAAAGCTCCCATACTTGTAAGACCATTATCAAATATCATTGATATAATATTATTATCCTTGGTACACTAAGAAAAAAATAACAATAAAACTAAAACTTATCGTTCCAATTTTGATTTAGTTTCATAAAAATCATCGAAACAAATGAGGCACTTAATAATTTTCAATAAAAAATGGGGCCTCTCATTTGAAAAACACATTTTTGTATCACCACAGGACACTCGTTAAGTATAGCACTTAAAATCTCAATAATTTTAAAATAATACGATCTCTATAAGTATATAGGTACTTACTTATATTTAAAAATTCAAAAAATCAGATTTTGAATTACTGCGCGTTATTGTAGCAAAAAAAAGAGGGCAAGTATGCGTTCGATGAATTTTCCTGTATATAAATATTATTATTATTGTCGCTGTGCACAAGCCGCCGACGAAAAGGCGGACAACTACTGTGTAGCGGCGGCGGCGACAGCAATAATTATTATTACGATAGCGCAAATATTTTTGACGTTAATATTTGTTTGATGGATATTATATTATGTTATATATATATATAAAGATATGTTTATATTGTGCTGTGGTCTGTGACGGGAGAAACGCCGACACGGGAAGAATTATGACGAGAATACTTGACAAATCGGTCCCGCGACGGCCGGTTTTTAATAATTAATAATAATATAGGAGCAGCCGCCGCCGCCGCCGCCTTCGTCGGATTGTCGCGAGGGGACGGCCGCAAACGATTTGTTTTTCGACGTCAAAGCTTTTGTCTTATAATAATAATTGTAATCACTATACCGCTTTTCGCACTATAAAGTTTTCCACCGCCAAATTTCCTTCTTTATATATATAATACTACGTTTTTGTAATCGTGCGACGAATACAGTGCGGCGTATTGCCCCGTGATAAAAGTGCAATAATTATATGATGTATGAATATAATATTATGAGAATGAAATTGCCATTCATTGATGTTTGTTAATTATTTCTATTTTAATCGGATTGATTAATTGGACGGTGCAATACAAGTAAACCATATTCTTTTGATATAGTCTCTTGGAAACATTCTTCATCTCGGTCCTTTGAGCTGAGAGAAAACGCGAAGCGAAAGTTCAAACAGTCGACAGTTCAAACATAAAATTTTATTGTCATTAATCAAAAATAAAAATATATGTAGAGTAACAGGGAAGACCTGACAAAAAAAAAAAAGTGATGTAACTTAAACGTATAATAAAAATTGTGAATATATGATTAAGAAATAATTTAATAAAGATACTCATGTCAGCGAATTACCAAAAATAATATTTTGAAAAATGTATGACGTTCTAAATCAATTAAGATAAGTGCCTATTCAAAAAAATAAGTCGTCTCTTTAAATGTTTTATCGTCAAAATTGTTCGTATGATCAGATTCACAAATTGGATATTTTAAATCAAATTTTGAATATCTTATTTCAGTATTTAAAAATAAAAATAATTGTTTTATATTATACATGTACGCAAGTGACTATAAACTATACATAAAAAAATTTAAATATTGAGTAAAACAAAAGTTATTTTATCTGTTAGGTCTTCCTGTAACACTCTGTGCATACACACCATTTAATTAGGTACAAACATTTTAGGTACACTTTAAAAGAGAAATATTAAATTAAATATTTCGAGACTGATCAAGACGTATCTTTATATGACGCTATAGAAGTAAAACGTGTTGTATCAATTGTATGTTGATTGAGTACTTACCGAAAAGTACGCTTGTAAATTTCATCCAACGAATAATAATTATTATTTTAATGATTTTTCCACACTCATAGTTCATAGTATTTATAAATTTAATTTTAATAACGTTCATAACCTTATATAGCTATTATTTTTTAGTAATTAATATTTTGCTTTTATTATTTCGTTATAATAAAGTGTTCAATCATGAGAGAAACACATAGGTAAATATTATATATTAGAATATTGATCGAACCACCTTTTTTTTTTTCAAGCCTGCAAGTGCATTTTAATATAATATAATATAATGGTCTGCAGCCCTAAGTCGTTCTATTCGTCCCAACATTATAGATATTAGATAATACGAGTAATATGTACTTTATACCTACTGATTTGTATATAATAAAAGCCTGCGGGGAAATATTTTACTTTGTTTCACGAACGGGGTTGTGGGGAGTATACTTACCCAAAGGCCCGCTCATCGTTATTTTTGCTCCCTATAACTCTTATCGAAGGATAAAACTTCAGTATAGATATAAAAAATGTCAATGAACACATTTTTCTAATTTTTTTTTTTCGAAACGATTGACAGAGGTTCAGGTGTAAACGATTTCCTATCGACACCGCCATAATTAGGTCCCAGCACATGTATCGCTATTATAGCTACATTATCAAGCAGAGACCGATGCATAAATTTCGACGAGCGCACACATAACCTACCTACGTATAGAAAATCGACGTGCGGGCGAAAAAATAAAATGCCAACCCCTTTTACCGGTAACGCGATGGTTGTGCGGCGTGAACGCTAAAAGAGATGAAAAAGCGTCGTTCTGCGCACACGCACACACACACACATATATATATACATAAATATACACACAAAGTATATATACGATGCGATTGTATTAGTAACGGCTCTGTGTTCGTGTGTGTGTGTGTGTACGTGGGCGGCGGCGGCAAACAACTGATGATAAAACGGTGTGTATTTGTCAACGTCAAAATCAAAAAGAAACTTTTAAAAACGAATCCCCCCCCCCCCCCGCCACCGCTGACGGTCGTGCCACAGTCGCCGTTTGCATTGTTCCCGCAGTGCACTGTGCAGCAGTAGGCCCTCGTCGAGGGGCGGAACAACAGGGTGGGAAGGGAATGGTGAGGGTGGTGGGTGTGGTGGTGGATGTACCGAAGGGGTAAGGTCCGCGGGTAGGGGGGGGGGGCGGTATAGCGGCGGTGTGTATAGTTGCCTCGCGCTGATAGTGAACAAGAAAAATACGAAAACGAGAAAAATAGACACTGTCAAACGACGGCACGGCGCGGGCAGGGGGGAGACGACCCTCCGCCGCCGCCGCCGCCGCCGTTGCCGTGGACGTCACAGAGTTCTCTTTTCTTTCAGGCGAAATGAAGCTTGAAAAATAGGTCTCTGACACTCTTTTTTTCCCTTTTTTCATTCCATTTTTTTCCTCGCGCATATTTGCATATATATATACACATAAATATGTGGATATAATATATATTTACAAACCGACGAATTTGTTTCTCTTCGCTTTATTTTTCCACCTAGTTATAATATTTCTCATCGCCCCCCTCGCATATATTTGCACGCGGATATAACACACAATATATACAATATTATACAGTCGCGGGCCACTGTACCTACGTAGGGTATACACACAGTGTAGGCTACACTACGTACATAATACTCACATATTATATATATATATATAAATTAATTGATCGTTGATGTGTTATTTTTCACTGATGTTTCGCCAGTGTCCGTTTAATGAGTGCGCATGTCATTAATATTATATTTTCGGGTGATGTAACCAAAAACTTCGCGATAACGACGAGTCTCTTCGTTGAAGACCTGGAATATGACGAATAATATTTATATTTGCACAATATTGCTGTTGCTGATAATGAGGTAGGCGTAAGTCCGAAAATCGGTATAGAACCTCCTCCCAGTAATTCCGCCAACGTTTTGACTTATATTGCTTATATAAGTGCGTTTAAATTAGATTTTTTAAAAACTATATAGGTACAAGGTTATCTGACAGGTTTTCTTTGAAACATGTCGGCCAAAACGTCGCGATAGTTTTGTTTAATTATACTATGTTAATAGGTACTAACCTATAAACGCTTTAAAAAAACGATTTTTCGGGGGTTGACTGTTCTATCTTTTTTTTTTTTAAACTTTTCAGCAGTTATATAGAGGCTTTGGCCGTCTGCCTTCTTTTTTTATCGCCAACTATATTATACATGACTTATGGCATGCCGGATAAAAACATGGCATAAACCCTCTTTGCACTAGGTCTATAATATACGTGTTACCTCTATACCTAACGTCCCAGTACGACTTATCTCATTTTCCGAAAGACAAAATAAATTGATAGTGATTTGGGTTAAAAAACTCTACGACACGTCTTTATGATACTACATAATAATTTATTAATATATATTATATAATACATTATTTTATGAATACAATATATAAATATACATAATTTGCGCAGTAGATAAATTGGAAATAAATATTTATAATTTTAGTATGCCTACTCACCACTGCAGTTAAACGTTAAACGGAAATGTTACGACGTGACAGTTTAATTTCAATAAAACATTAACACAGGCTGAATAAAAACATTTTCATTTTTATATATCAATTGAAATTTATAAATTGAATTATTATTGATATATGTACCAATATATGGCAAAATATAACAAAATACCATTCACCTTTAAACTTTTTCTATGCTATACTTGCAGCAACTGTGTCATTTGTTATTATCTTATTTTTTAATTTACTCAACCACATTTTAAGTAAATATTTTCTAATATAAAATGACTGATTAACAATATAGTTTGATGTTTAAGAGCCAGTAAATCGATGTTATTAATATACAGTCGAGTCTCGATAACTCGAATTTTTTTTTGTCCTAGGAAATTATTTTAATTAATTAGAGTTGTGTAACTCGAAAAATACACAAGTCAAATTAAATTTTATTAGCTTGACATTCGAGTTATTGAGACTTGACTGTATATCATTAAATTAGTTAGTACATTAATAAATATAAACAATATTAGGTATATAAGTAACTATATAATATGATGTGCCCATTAAAAGAAAAATCAATTCTTTTAATTACAAAGAATGATAGCCGATTTCTGAGATAATATAATATAATATGTCTTAAATAATATTTTAATGTTGCCGAAGTGTTGAGTTTAAAAATTTAATTTTTTGAATTTTAATTACTTACCTTACAATCAATATTTTAAATGCTTTGAAATATAGGCAACTGATTTAATCGTTTTACTGATTTGAAAATAAATAATAATTTCAGTCAAAAGTCTAGGTGCTATTTCATAAAAATAGATTTTTGCTTAGAACTGTAGGTAGGTACCTATAATGTATTATAATAATATTGTGTATTATAGATCGGATTTGGCCGAACAATTCGGGCTTCTTCAAATGTACATTATATGAACGTGTCAATTGATTATCAGCGAGACAGTCGGAAACGCGCATGTACTCCAATTATAATATATATATAGATTTTATATATTATATAAATATAAATGGAATCCAGCTATAGGTACCTACCTGCAGGCGCCCACTACGAAAAATGAGCTAATGTTCGGATTTCAATGGCGTCATGGCGCGTTAACCCCCATCGGGAACAGGATTTTTTTATTTCACTTTAATCAAAAATACTTTTTTAAACTACAGGTGGCGGCATACTTTTCTCGGTAAACACCCGAAACGCTCCGTCCGTAAGCATTGCACACTCGCACTCACACTCACACACACACACACACACACATCACAAACAAACCAACATCCGCCGACCAGGTTAGACACGAATCCTTCGTTATTATTTATACCTATGTGTACAGAAAAATTCAGGTAGTAGCTCCTGGATATCCTCGGCACCTACCTAAGTTTTTTTTTTTTCTTTTTATACATTCCATTGTCCTCGCAAAGGTCGCGCGAACGACATTCGTGCAAAGTATAACAAAAAAATATAATCCATCTCGGATACCGCAGGTGACGGTGCAGTGTGCGTATTTCTATTCATACCGATTATGAACGGTATCATACGTGCGTAACACAGAATATACATTACCTGACTGCCTATACACGATATATATTGAGTATCGTAAACGCATTTAAGCGGTACGATAACACGACCCTTCTATTGCGTAACAACTATAGGTGTACGTAATCCGTAAACGTAAAAAAATAAAACGTGCTATAGGTACCTATGTGAGTAGATATTTGAATGTGTTTGAACGAATCAGATAGAATCTAAGGAAGAGGGTGAGAATGAGTTAATGGTATACTTTTTAGCAGAAACCTATAATATTCGTATATTTTGAACCACATTCCTTAGTTTTTTTTTTTTTACACGATTATTTAATTGTTTTCCTGTATAGATAGAGTGTGCTGAACATAGTCGTTATGGCGTCTGAATTAATACCACCTTATTATTAACATACATATTATGTTTTTGGGCTGGGAACAACTTTTTTCTTAACCGATTCTGCGAGGCTGATTTTCGTTACACTTTCTTCATTACCATATAAACGCAAATCAACTTTAAAAACAAAAATAAAAATAATTTAATTTAATTTAACTCCAAGCATAATTTATCATGCTACAATAGATATTTTTACACTGCACTCTACACAAAAACATATCTATGGTTCCTCGATTTCATTACAACGAAGGAAAAATAATTAGTAGCATATAACAATACTTATAATAATATATGTACAAGCAACATAACAACAATTTTTTTGTATAACACTTTTCATCAATTGTTCAAAAAGTTGATATTTCAGTCACGACTATGAACAAAATACAAATGTTTTAAAAAATCTGTGTACGATTATTTTATAAATATTGAAAAAATTTAAACCATATACAGCTCCTGATTGAATTTCATAGTTTAATAAATTTGTGTTTTTTTTTTAATACAGTTATAAACTTCAAGCCTCGTTTAAAAGCTACTACGTGTATAATAGATATATTTTGTAACATTGTTAAAACGTATTTAATATATTTAATAATTTAATAATTTTTACTCAATATTATATATTATAAATTGTTAACACTATTATATACCACTATAACTATTAATTACTACCCATTTTTTTTTTGTTTTAGTGCGATCGATGAACCAACCGAAAGAATCTTCAAACGAAACCAAAATTAAACTGAAAACTGCAGCACTCATCAAAAAATACAAATCTTTAATATAATACTATATATTATTATGGTGCATCGATTCAGCATAATTTATGTACCTGTACCAGTGCATCGCTGCAATTGTCATCTAAATGCAGCGTAATACGATCGTTCATCATCGTTGTATAAACTTCTAAAAAAATGACCTTCTAACCCACAAACGTATAGGTATTATAGGTACCTATTCTTACGAGTAACCGCCACAATTATTTTGACGGTTACTACCATCTCAAAGAAATAGGACTATATATAGCCTATCGGTACGATCTGTCGATCATAAATCTGATACTTATAATAGGCAATCAACGACAATCAATAAACTTATAACATACTTATCTCCGGCATCCATCTTGCCTATTTATCTATGAGGTGTCGATAGAGGTGCAACTCATGATTTTATGACGGGCGGGAGAGGGTGGGAATTAGCATAGCACTCTGACATAATACATCGTGTATATTCATTTAATAGTAACGTAACAATTATGTTACATATGACACCTATGTATATTATTTTACAAACGCAAAATTACAGAAAAAATATGATTAACTGCTTCCGGATAGAATAATAGTAGTAATAATATATTCTCACACAACAATAGATGCAAGGCATACTGCCAATACACATCGTGTAAGAACGGTATAGGTTCACTGCTTATACATTATACACACCAACACTATTCATATTACTGGAGTGTGTACGACAACGTTACAGCCACCCTAATATTGTAGGACTTAATTTAGGTACCTAGTTTGTATATTTAAACTATACTATTGTCTTGATAGAACCTAATGATGACTGCAGAAATTGAGTCCTGGCTATTAAAATATCTTTCTAAGACCATTCTATCAATCTGCGACACGCAAATTATTTATATCAACAGGGCCCCACGTGATTCTTGCTGGATATTATCTTATATATATATATATTGAAGTGGTCATTTTCTGGCCAAGTTACAATAGTAATATTGTGTCACTATAATATAAGATATGCGTCGGAGAAGTAAACCGCATTCGTCGTTACACCGAATGGAAGACGGGGTGTCCGCCAGATATTATTATTTATACATCTATATATGTACACACACACGGCGGCGTATATTGTATATAATATAATACCGACGGAGAACGGTCGGTACGTGTGTGTGGGGGGGGGGGGGTGGCACAGGGGAGAAGCAGGAGAAGGCATATTATATATATAGTAGCTGTTTGACAAACACGACATGACATCCCGCGCGGGCGGCGGCAGCGTTCCACCCCTGTTCAAAACCATCAGTACACTGCACGCACGCAGTCCGTCCGTCCTCTACCCGTCCGTCCGCCGTCGAAAGCACCCTTACCGCCGCCGTTTCGTCGACGGCGGCGGGACAATGATAAATTCCTTGCAAGATGAATGCTGCTGCTGCTCCGGGATTGGCTCTCCCCCGCCCTCCACCGCCACGGCACACACCTCGGTCCCCTTGGGGGTTTTACTCCTTTTGACAGAATCGAACTCGACATTTTTGCATTAATCATCTGGCGGCGGCGGCGGCGGAGTTTCCGCGCGCGTATACAAATAATAATAATATACACACACACACACACACACTACTCACTACTCACTCACACGATTTGTATACACTGTTTATATATACACAGCGGAGAACCGAGGCACGGCAGCGTCATCGGCGACGGAAAAATAAAATAAATAAAAACTATCTATACGCTATTCACCGGCGGCAAAATATTTTTACAGATACGAAAAGGACGGGAAGCGCCGTTTGAGTGTATATATTATTATATATATATAATATATATATCTATACGTCGACGTGGGCGTGTGGGAGAACGCGACAGCTGCTTCGTGCCGATGTTGCGTCGTCGCCGCCGTCGTCGTTGCAGCAGCAGCATCAGATTTTATATTCGAAAACCTGCGAACGGGCTGAGAGAGAATGGCGGCGGCGACGGAGAGGAAGCGAAAAAGGAAAAATAAGTGAAAAAAAAACGAGTATATACCTGATAGAGTTTTTTTTTTCATATCAATTTTTTTTCCTCTCTGCTCGTGAAAAGATTCAAAGGAGCTCCGCACAATAGGCGCGTATTAATCAACTTTTGTAAAAAAAAAAAAATAATAATAATAATAATAATAACAAATAAATAATATCTAATAAATATACCTAAGAGAGAGAAAAAAATATATACCGGAGCCGAGCAGCGCCGCACTGCAATCTTTTACGATTATTTTTTTTTCACCCCCTTTTCGCCACCCGCGCGCGAGAAACGCGAATCGTTGCGATAACAAGCGCTATAGCCATATAATATATACGTGTGTATATTATATTCTATGTTTGCCGTTTGGCGTTTACATAATAATATCGTGTTTACGATTAATGCACAGATAACGTGTGCGCGTTCGTGTCGTAAAATAATAATAATAATAATATGTACGTCGGGATATACTGAACTTGTGAGCTCTGTTCGTGTCTCGCATATACACAACCGCCGCCGTCGATATCTACGTTCAAAGTTCGGTTCAAACGGATAAATAATTTTTTTCATATTAATATTATTATTATAATGATTCCAATATACCTAGGGCACTGTCATAATATCTATAGGACCCGTGTAACTGTCACGAAGCACTTGTGTTGTATTGGCGCGTGTACCTACCCATACCACCGTCGTCACGTGATCGATGGGAAAGCACACACGTCAACTAAATAATAATAATAACGAACAGGACGTTAATTATTCCTCGTGTACCGATACCGTGTAGGTACACAATATTATCGCACACACGCGTGTAGTATCCGTTACACAAGTGTACAAGACGTATAAATACGCGACGTCTTATTATGTGCAGACGACATCTCGTGCATATACACGTGTATATATATATATATATATATATATACCTAAATGCCTACACATAATAATATAAGATACCTCTACATCGTATATGCCACACCGGATCGCGGTCGTGTTTCGGATGAAGATAATATATTAATGCGTGTATGAGCTACAACGCGAATTGGCGCCCGGCCAGATCCGACAACGACGAGTTATTCGACCCCATTCGTTTTCGTCTAAAAATTAATTCAGACGCGCATACGGGGTGGTGTACGTACAACTGTTGTATATTATCGTGCAGTTGTATACGCACAGCATAATATTGTTGTTAATAATTGGATATGTGTGTATAATAGAAGAACGACGGCGGCGGCGGCGGCGGCGGACGAGTATTGATTGTACTTTTAGGAAAATGAAAACACGAAAATAAAAATAAAAACTTCCACGCCCGTACGTGACTCATCCGGCGATCCTCTACGCTGCTTCAGCAGTACGTGCTCTGTGCGTATAGCCTGTACGTATGTAATATATAATAATAAATTATACGTAAACGATATTGTGTGATTTTCGGTGGAACGCCGACGAGTTTAAATGGAGAGGACTATTAATTATTATTAAATATTATACAATAATACATGTTTAATATTATGATGCGTGATACGTTTTCTACTCGACGGTCTTGCGATGGTGCCGGGTCTGTGAACATCCCAGAAAACGTTTTGTTCCGTTATCGCATGCACTTCACTCGATTAACCAACATTTATTTTTGTTTTCCCCGTCACCTACATCCCGTGTAGATTTTTCTCCCGAAAAAATAACACTGCGATTCGAAAAACGTCGGAAAACACGTTATAAAGTATTAACATATTATAATGTTATATAATATTAAATGGTATTTAACACATAACACCGATATTGTGACAGGTTTCGTATACTTTTCGAGAGTAAAATTAAATTCGAAAATATTTTTCAAATATATGTCACACTGTACACGACTGACTTCGACAACGATTTCATTTTAAGTGTTAATTCAAAACATTTTGCATTAATAAATACGATTATTATATAATAAATTATGCACACATCAAATATATTATAAAAATATATGAACAGATCATACCCTACGCCAATGCAGAAAATTTGAACTTAATACGACGTATGCGACATGCATGTATATCCATATAAATATGTATGCAAATCGTTTTCCATTCACCGTTGAACAGACACGAAACGTTTTACACGGAAACCCAAATTACCTATTCGGCTGATTAAGATGCGCCGTAATTAACGTGCGCGAGTGTACTGTGTACATACGATATATATATACCTACAGCTCCTCAGCGGCTCATTTACATATTATATATTATTATTATATATGCACACAAGATCGTACGTGGTTATTTAGGTTTAAACGTGTGTGTGTATGTATATCGTGTGGCATGCGCCCGCGAGTTTATCCCCACTGCGGTGTATACATATACCTATAATATATAGACTTTAATACTGCGGAGATGTTATGTACAGTATACGTGCCTATCTATAATAGGTGAACTATATACGATATAATAATCTTATACGTATATGATAGGTACTATACTTACATGCCTACTAATTTACGTATTCTCACGCGTCAAGGAGTACCCATTTTATTTTTGTATACGGCAGCAGCTGCGATGGTACACAACTACAGGTAGGTAGTATTATGTGTATAGTAAAATATAGAGTAAAGACGACTCTGCACAGACATACGTCGTCCGAGGTAATTTAAAAAACATTAAAATAAAAACCTAGTTTTGGTATTATAATATATTCAAAACGAGTTACGGGCGAGCATATTATGTAAATACCACGCGATACCTGCAGCTATATAATTTTATATATACATGCTTTCATATTATGTAAAGAGTACAAAACACTCACGTCTAGTTTTAGGCAACCGATTGACAAGTGACATTGGCCGTGTATAATATATACGGCAGTTGTAGGTGCCCTATACCTAAGACAAAACCCAACACTAAAACACGATAAACGTATTTATCGTTATACGTAGGTAGGTACCTATAGGGTACATATTACATAATATATATTGTTATTTCTATATATTATAAAGAAGGAAAAAACGTGCCCGTTTTTACACACTTTTTATCGTCATCGTCGTCGTCGTCGTCGTCATCTTCATCTTCATTGTTTTCGATAAATAATTCATAGGATACGGCTGCGACGCACACATATATACAACCAGCTGACGGATGAGTGCGTGCGTAAGTATGTATTTATTACGTGAGATGTGAGACGGTGAGGGGTTTTAGACTCCTGCGGCGGAGGTGTAGACCCGGCTGCAAAGACGTTCGTATTGGTAAGTATATAAAATATTATTAATCGACATGCGCGCGTAAAATATAATATTAATACATATATTATTATCGTGCGTATTAAAGAGGGAAAAAAATCGTGAGATAATTTATGCGGATCCGAATTGGACAATGGACGTGTTCTCGACCAGCAGCAGCATTGTAATACAATAAGAATAATATAATAATAATAATAATAATAATAATAATAATAATATCGTCCCACCGAGTTCGGAGGTAGAGGTTTTCGTTTCGTCGCGGCACTTAAATGGACGCGTCGTGTTTTTTGGCATCTGACACCGTCGGGCCGCGTGTGGGAGCGAACCCCCCAAAGATCCAAATCCGTAGACATTTTACAAATATATATATAAGATATATTACATGTGTTGTATATAATATATAGATTTAAAATAATATAATATGTATTATATATATACATAGGTGTAGTCTACCGAAAAAAATGTCCTGATATAAAAAGGGTGCGGATATCGTATTATATTATTGATTCGGATCGATTAATAACATTCTTTTTTCTCAGACGCATCACTTCAGCTGCTGAATGGCGACTGTCGATGATAGACGATGACGACGAAGATAATAATAATAATAATAATAATCATATATAATATTATACGTATACATATACGATACACACACGCTCATATGACATGCACATAATAAACTGCATCACAGAAAATAATCGGTGTGTTTATAATATACAATATACATTTATACCTACATTATGTTGCATATTATATGAAAAAGTAATGATGCTGGAGGAGTCGGGAAGACCACTGCTACAGGCGAGAGATTTTCTACTCATTTATTGGTAATATAGGTATACCTAAATCATCGCAGGATTTGAAACACTACTCAGACACAGGCAATAGGTATCAGGTAAAAAATGTATATGCTTAATACCGAAAATATGATGAAAATGTATGATGTTATTTACCTATAGGTATATACGCTATAAATATTTATTTATTTTTATATACCTACTCCCCGCACATACCTATATATTATTAAGTGTTGGTATATTTCTATGGTGCTCTTATCACAGAACTATTCAGTTGAATTTAAAAAAAAATTCACTTTTCGATCCAGAGTGCACGGAGTTCAATCGATTTCAATCAGCAGAAGTACTAAAAGTTTGTAAACACACAGTTTCATGCGGCCAGAAAAAAAGACATTTTAATAATATATAATCACACATGACGTCGTGTTAAAACAACGATAGAGCAATGCTCCGCTTCACTATAATAATACTGGACGGTACATTTTTATACTGGAGAAATCAAATTTTATGGGTGCATATACTAATTAGGTACTATATTATTATATTAAAATAAAACAGACTTCAATTTCTCACAACTGCAGTAAGTATGGGTAGGTAAAGTTGTATAGGTATGCTGAAAATGTATTATAAATGAGAATGTATGTAAGATTTCGAGCATTAGCGAATTACTCTATGTTACCAAGTTATAATAGTAATTAAATACATATATTTACTAAAAATAGACATTAAAAAAAAAAAAATTCTCTTAATAAACTTTTTAAAAACTGTTTAAAATATTTTAATGTATGAAAATAAATTATTATAAAACGAAAAACTTACTTATATAAATAAATAAATTAGTAGTGCTCTAGGTTTTTTAAAAATAAATTTGATGATAAACACAAAGTGAAAAATCTATAATTTATAAATTGTATAAAGATATTAATACAAGTGTAGTAATATTGTTAGAAATGTACATTGCACCTATTTTTCAGAACTATATACATATAGGTACCAACATTTAATTATAATTGTGTAAATGTAGCCATATCTAAGTATTTAAGCTCAAAATTAAATTATATTAAGGATACTCCAATATTATTGCCCAAATTCTCCACATGATTACAGCTGATTATTTTTGCTATATGGTGAATAATTATTTAAATGTAAGTATCTAAACTGACAGACGTCATCACAGATAAAAATGTACGTGTGTGAAGTTGACACCATCAATTTGTGATTTATATTTTGTAAATAATTTGCGATTATTCATACCTACAGTTAGATTAATTATTAAAATATTTGTATTCATTTGCTTTAAGTTATGTTAATTGTGCCGGTGGTAAAATGGATAATTGTGTAAATTCACCATAAAAAATATAAAATGTATTCAAGTATAAATATTAGAAGATAATTAAATACTTATTGAGGTATTTTTAATACAATTTTACATAAATTGTATTAAAAATACAATTTTACATTTTATGTGCTACCCGAGTACTAGCACATGTATAAATATTTTACAATATAACTGGCAACTAAGTATTTAAAACATCAAAGTATCAAAAATTTTTTTTTATTTTTTCTGTGAATGCGCCGTCATTAAGTCCAATAGAAATAATTTTTTTTTTAAATATCATAAACCATTCTAAAAGTATGTTATTTCTAAAAAATATATATATATATACATATATAATAGCAAAATTATTTAATTCTATTTGAAAATGTTTAACCATTAGTCATGGTAAAATTGCATAACTCATCTAAATAAATAGGTACGTGACGGAAACAAACAGTACATAATTAAATTATTTTCAAAAACATAGGGTAATAAGGATTTTTAAACTGAACGGGCACATATATACATAGGCATTTCTTAACTTTTTTTAACTACACGAAAAACACATTTTATTTAAGCGTTATTTATAGCATTTTATAAGTACCTCTAATACAAAACAAGCAAAACAAAAACTAAATGAGTCCATCCGATAAAAAATAATAATTAAAAAAAAAGTTGGGAAAAGTCGAGACCAAACTCGGTGGCCCGCCCCATACTTATACAGTTATACATATCTAATATTAATATTTTCTGTTAGGTTTATCTATATATTATATTTAAAAAGTTTGATTGTATTTAAAAAAAACCTATCTATATGAGTACATATAATTTCGGTATGGTATACCTAGTTAACGAATGTTAATGACAAATATCGATCTTCAACAAATGAAAATGTTTTTTTAATAATATAATAAATCTAGTATATGAAGGTTATAGGTACCTATATTTATCCAAACAAATATGACTATAAAATAAATGGATTTGCGAATTATATAAACTATATTGTATTTCCACAAATTAAGTTGGGTTTCTTATATATATTATTATATCACCTATATCTATATTATATAATATATACCTATATTATTTATAATATCTTTATTTATTATAAAATCGCCTTATACATAACATAGTCTTATAAGTTATAGTAGGTACACCTATGTATTATAATATTCATAATATTTGATATTATATACAATATTCATATAAAGCAACAACATAATATTGTTGAATAATATATGTCTTAAAGCATTGCAACAATAACGGCGATATTATGTTTATATATATACGTATATGCAATAAAAGAGGGAGAATAGGTCGTAAATTTCATCTCGGTTATCACATACACTCACAAATCGGCAAATTAAAATCGACAATTTTAGCCGCGGTCAAAATATCGGTCAATTATTTAGGAAATGAATCGAACACGACTGTTTCGGACGGCGTTCGTAAAATACAAAATTTATAGGCAGATTCATATAAAGTATTATTTATATAGGTGCCTATACGTACTTTTTCTATTATATAGTATATATTGTCGGTTATCACGCGTGTATATACTATAAATAATAAATATTATTTTCAAAATTTCAAATAGTCGTTTGTATCTATATAGGTATAGTAGGTACCTATATATATCCTACATAATATAATCCGACACGTTTGCGTCTATATCCATATCGAACCATATTTGAAGCGTGCGTAAATCTTCATTATGTAGTAATAACTAATAAGGTATACCTGTACATCATTATGATTATTATTTTATATTATGATATAAAAAAATATGGTTTTAGACAACCGGTGCGTGTAAGTGCTAAAAATATTCCTAATAAAGTAATACATTTATAAATATATACCTACCTATGCCACATATATCTATGAGGACGACGTCGAATACCTATATACCTATATAGATGCAGTCATAGACCATAGTGATTTGTGTCTTGACCAGAATCATTAAGTATTAAGTAATTTAGGTAAGACGTAAGTAAAACGGTACAGTTTTATTATATAATTATAGCTCGAAATATTTAAAAATTAAAAAACAAAAAATTACCTAGGCATAGCATAGGCGAAATTTGGAAGGGACTTGGAGAGGCTTAGCCCTTCCAATATTAAAAAGAGCCCCACCTAAAACTTGTATTTTAATTGAAGTGTTAAATCCTTCATTATAGTTATCTAATCTACAAAATTCAGTTAAACGTTGTTTGAAGAAATTATTTTATACATTTGAAATAACGATTAATTATTCGCGTGTTTCCGCACATAGTAGAACTCGGATCCACCCAACATATAATATATAGGTTAAATAATAGTATTACAAATTAGTTAGTACAATACATTACTGATAACAATTCAATCTGTCTAGCGAATAATATAGTCGACATTTAAAATATTATGCAAACAAATCAGAATGTTTAGATACTTATATATAATATATAATATTGTGACCATCGATTCGCCAGCAGAATTTGCGCCTACGCTAGGCAGTAGTACAAATAACGTGATGACACCTACAGGTATAATTTTATTTATATTGTAATAAATTATATAATACCATAGACCTAGAACGCTGCAGTGTACCCGTATAACATAATATATAATATATAACATATATGGACGTACAGGAAGTTGAACCATTTAGTCTCGACAAAACCACCCGAGTTTATTATATTTTCAATAATATTATGTACCAATTATAGGTAATATAATATGATATCGTGGTTGCAGGACGTCGGCGTTTCCGAGACGGCCGCCAGAGACCGGCACTTGCTTGCGCGCGCGGTCTTTCCCGTCGCACCTATATATACCTACATGCGGCCGGCGCCGCGACTCCTCCGCCGTCTAGAGTCGCGGGCGGGTGGTGGTGGTGGTGGAGGGGGGGGATAGGTGAACGGCGGCGGAGGGGACGTATGACGGCGGCGCTAATATAAATGACGAGTAATTTATTAAAAACGCGACGCGATCTCGCGGGGCGGCCGGCCAATGGCGTCCGGGCTAGGCGTCGCCCCGCGGCCGTTTGACTGACAGTTACAAATTGAAAATGGGAGTGACTGCCGGCACCACACCCAAAATCCAACATGGCCGCACGGGACGAGTGTGTGCGTGTGTGTACGACGACGGACGACGACGACGACGGCGGCGGCGGCGAACGTTGCCGCTGCAGCGACGTCTCTCTGCGTACATAACATTATACCCACGCGCGTCGCATATATTGTAATAATAACGATATTATAGCCTCCCGCGATCGACGTCTGACGCGGGGGCTGCGCCCCTTACCCGAGCGAAGGGATAAATCTTCGTCGAAAAATGTCTGTCGGGGGAGGGGGGGGATGACGCGCGCGAAATCCGAGGGGATATGCGGTATATATAGATGTCAACCGCGGGCAACCAAAAAAATGCTTTCGTCAAGGTGTATATTGTGTATCGCGTTTTTCTCGCGTTTCGGTATATAATAACGTCGTAGTATATTTTTTTATTCGTCTCGTTCGAGCGGGACCGCGAGAACCCTTACAAAAAGTAATACGTTTATAATAATTATTGTAATAACGCGTCGCGAACCCGTCGTGGTCTCTCTCCGCGGCGATAATAATAAATTTTATTAAAATACGATAAACCTCTGACGGTGCAACGTGTGCGAGAGAGAGAGAGAGAGAGAGACCTTTTCCGAGAGAATATAATTCCTATATGACGTCTCAATTCTCCTCTCGCCCCCTCCCACTCCCCGCGGCTACTGAAGGATCGCCGAGAGTATTCACGGAGCGGTGTTACTCGCGGTGATTTATATCGGCACGGCCGCCGTCACCGACTCCCGCGGCCGCGTATAATATAATATATAATGATACCTGCGTGTATCATACCTATACTTTAATAATATCGTCGACCACGAAGTACCTGTGTGAGCATTTATGTGTGTGTGTGTGTGTGTGTGTGCGCGCGCGCGCGCGCACGCGTCGATAGCGTTATGTGGTCTAAACTCCACGCGAAATCTATTCCTCGGATCGTTTGCCAATTGTCGATTTATAGTGTTTTCCTATATGACTATGATACGAGGCATATACCTATTATAGTTGGTATACGGCTAAAATTATTTATTCGAGTTAAAAACGATTTACCGTAAGACGCGAAACGCTCTCGGTGTGGCCATGTCATAGATATAATCTATTTTTTTGATAAAATAGTAAAATCGCAAAATTGGAAATCGCGATCAGTGGGGAGGGGGGTCCGTGCCTTAAGGAGATTCGATGACAAACCATCGTCATATAATCCGACGCCGTATCATTAAACGATTTAAGACGGCTAAAATTTCGGAAATTTATACAAACCGACATCCACGAGTGGTTTATAGATAGATCCGAGATGGAAATTATAATAAGACTTACCGAAATATCGAACAAGTCGCGCTCGACGTTGCAGTTATCAATGATATTGCATCGCGGCCGACGTTCTAGCAAGTAAATATATTATAGCCTAATGAGAAGAATAAGTGATAAATAATATAATAATTATTATTAACCATTGTCAGAGTGTAAAAACATATATAGGCATGTTACATTGTGTAATTGATATCTATATAGATTCTTTATTTAGCCGTTTCTGTATAATGGTACACACTCGCACATAGGTAATAATATAATATCGTTACCGCGTTTAATTATTTGGTGTACATAATTCGGGTTACAGAACTATTATAATATGCGTACAAATATAAAGGAGAAACTCGCGGACCACGGCGTAGTGTTAATGAAAAAATAATAATAATAATAATTGGCACTTGTTCTGAACGGCGAAAAAATATTAACGTTCATTAAAACGAGCGCTCGCGCATATATAATATAGGTATACACCTACATATTGTAGAAGTACGAACAAAACAAGTAATTTGTCAGGCATACGAAGGTCACCATGCTCGCCTGTATGTATAACGTATATATGAGACACTTAAAAATCATGAAAACAATGACGTTGCGCTACTGCCGTTATATTGCTGAGAAGTGTATACGCAAAAAATAGCTATTTAGGTACATAACCGTATTGCTGGATCGATAAGTAACTAAATATGTATAGTTTGATTATAACAATCACGACGATCACTTCTGACAAGCGTCATCCGGTCTTCGAGTATTCTATTTCTATACATATACTGCAGGTACATCGTTATTACATAATATCAAACGAGACGTTGCGAGAAAATATAATCTCGAAAAACATTTCACCGAGCGCATTTGAAATGTGGCACGCGACACTCGTGGTGATAAAATATAATATCGTATGATAATATAAAGGATATGAAACGAAAAACGTATGCGACTATAACAACATAATATAATACGGAGGCGTACGATCGGCCAAACTTTCGGGGAGGGGTAAATAATATATAGGCGTAACGACTACTGCCGCGGTGCGTATAAATCATCAAGCACGAAATATCGTATATTCATTAGTTTATTATAATATCTGCGGCCACAATAGTACGCACAATACGTTATTATTATACATGTTATTATATACACGCACGATGCGCGCCGCACGAATAATGAATATTAGTGTATATAATAATATAATGACATCGCGCCGTATACATAATATATTGTATATACACGAATAACGTATATATATATATATGTATATATTATGTATTATATTATACATCGTCGGTGACGTCGCCGTATGTATATACGATGATGCACACAGTGATAATAGTGTAATATTATTATATGATGTCGATTATAGCAGCGCGAGTCCGCCGAAAGTCCGCGCGTCCGAGTGAAATTCCGCGGCGCGAGGAATTCGATTATCGTCCCCTCGGGATACACGCCGCCGCCGCCGCCGCAGCGACGCGGTGCCGACGTTAAGTTCCGAAACAGTGAGCTACACACACACACACACACATGCGAACGCGTCGAGTGTTTGTGAATTATAGCCATTTGATTGTGTGTGTGTGTGTGTGTGTGTGTATGTGTGTGTACGAGGGAGAGGGTTTCGGTGCGCGTGAAAAGCTCGAGAGGTATTTTGACGATTTTCGGCAGCATTGTTTTGTTTGCCGAACGTTATATACTATATAGTGCCACTACCACTAATACTAATGCTACTATAACTACTACTGCTATAATGCCGCTACTACTACTACTACTACTGCTACAGCTACAACTATACACGCTGAACCCTGGCCATCGCCGCCTACGCGTCCCTGCCACCCTTAACAACCTCCCCCTGCCGCGCGTATCTACGTATATATACCACGCGCCCGGGTATTGATTTATGGCCACCCCTCCCCCAGACACCCGTTCACAACCGCCACCGACGCGCATATACATATATATACACCGCGGCAGCGAGAGAGTATTGTCGAATAACACACATATACATAGACAACGCAAAAGCGTATACTAAAGCGGGACTTTGCGTCTATATATAACTACACTGTATACGTGTATATACTGTGTACACCCCCCCCCAAGCATACCGCCATCGTATACTGATATAATATATATATATACACACACACCTATACGCTCGGCACACTCTAAAATATACAAACACATATTTCCACACGCGCACACACACACACACGCGAAGTGAGAGTCGGAGAGAATATGCATGTCACGAGTGTTTGTGTGTCATATACACATATATATAATATATATATAACATGGCGTGTACCTGTATTATACGTATATAGGGCGAACTCGCGGCGGCGACACGCGCATCGCGCACGCAATAGCCTTATAATCAATTCGGGGCCGCGGCAGTTGTAGACCGCACGACTGCTGTGCGTGAGATATTGAATTCGTCCCGCTGCTGTCGTGTCGCGCACACATGCATATTATATTTTTTACACACGCAGGGCGAGCTTCGGCGGAGGCGGTTTGGCGCGGGACGGTTATAAGCGTAATGTGGGGAGGGGGGGGGCTGTATAGGGGACAGCGGCAAAAACCCGCGGCGCTGCGGACGAAGGGGTCGAAACCCGGGTCGGACCCGCATCCGGAGTTTTCGATTAAAACCAGCCCCGCGGCAGGTAGACACGCGCGTATCTCATATCATAATATATTCACAATCTTAGACCTTATCCACGGGCGCTCGGGCACGCCAGTGCGTGAGCAAAGTTATAGCAGGTGCGTATATATTATATATAGTAAAGTTCACTTGTTGAAATGCAAATCACTATGTATATAGTCCGGAGATAATGTCGGTACCGCAATCGATGTCGAACCGAACGTATCGCTACATTATTGTCCCGACTATGATGTGTATATAATACGCACTGTACATACACTTTATATATTTTTGTTGAATATAATATACCGAGTATTTATATTATATTTTATACTCAAAAGACACTATACATGAACACCAATAATCCGAAATTCAAAAAAAGATGATATCGTTTCGACTGTCTGTATATATTGTTATGTTATCGTATATAATATATGACGATACAGAACCACGTGATCCAGACTCAAGCGACACATACTACATCCAAATCCCCAAGTCCACCGAGAAAACAAACAAACACGCTCGATTTCTCCCACGAGCGAGCGAAACACAAAACTATTCACCGCGATACATAAGAGGCTGCAGAGACGAGACGGGGACGCGGGCTTACACGTCTTCCCACATATGACCTACTATACGCAGGCAGATATATAGGTATATGGGAAAACGAAAATGCGTCGCGATAATAACGCGAAGAAAGAGCAACAAAGAAACGTTATTCGCCGCAGGGTCGTTAGCGAATACGCGCTGACGTCTGCGGAAAAAATCATATCCCGTTTTTTTCTCTCCGTCTCTGTACGCACCGTCGTACTCTCTCTTTTACCACCCCGACGACCGGGGAAACCACGTTTACCCACGTGAAAATGCATACGCGCTCGCTCGACGTGTGTTCATATGTGTGTGTGTGTGTATAATATATACTTAGTTGGCAGAGTATGAGGGGTTTTCGTGCGAAAAGCCCATTGATTTATGTGGCCGGCGAGCAGCGAGAGGTGCAGTGCTGCCTTTACCCGGGGGGTGTAAAGGTTGATAGCGGCGGAGGGGGAGGCGAGCGTCGGGGGTGGTTTACCGACTTCCATATCTCACGTCGAACGGCCACTGCTGCCTCACCGTCGTCGTCGGTGAGCGGGGAGGCGGAAGCGGGGTTCATCATCGGCGTACGGCTGTATAGTGTTATGTAGCCGCCGCGGTTTTCGCCGACGATGTGGAAGTGATAAAGAGACGATACGTACATTTCTCACCGCCATATATACTATATAAATATATATACGTATATAATACCATTATAACCGCAGTTGCGTGTCCATCGGGGTTGATGTAACGTCCTAGAATATATAGATAGGTACCTGTATATATATACCTATGTATGTATATATTTATATACGGTTGACCGTTATGTGCTACATATAATATATAAAGTTTCGAGTTCCCCCCCCAAAACGCTTTTGGCTCCGTCGAAATGCATTCGTCCCTACGACTTTGTACTGCGTATTATATTATTATATAATAGTTGAAAATATAACAAGCAAACGTATATTATATTATATTATGTATCACTCACCCGCTCGGACGTCGAATACTTCCGGTCTCGTTGCAGCAGGTGCGGGAGTGCAGTCTGGGCGCGCCGAAACAACAGCCCCGGGTGCAGCAGCCGAAGTCACGCGGAAGATGGTGCAGCAGCCAAAGCATGGCGACAGTCGACGGAAACGCGTATCCTCGATCCGCTTCTCGTGCGTACACCGTCAAACGACCGAGCACACATCGTCACCGCACACGTGACTCGCGATAAACGGACGCAAAACCGGACCGAGACGCACGTGAAAACACTTTTTTTCCGAGCGATCCGCACAACGAACGTCAGCGATTTTCGTGACGCCGCCCGCGCACACCTGCACAAAGATCGATCGACTTATCCGCGGCGCACCATCGCGATATTCGTCGTGATAACAACATATGATATACAATGATATTATAATTTCATTATACCTATAGAAATCTCGTCTCGTTATTCGTGTACCTACACGTTTTTGGAATCGTGTCTCCGACAGCCCTTGAGCGGGGGGGGGGGGGGGTGTACGCGTGGGCGGTGGTTAGGGGATGCGTAATAAATCTCCACGTCCCGTCTCATTATAATATATTAACACGTACACGTCGGTTTTTTTCACGGGGTACATGATATATTTATATATATATGTGTATGTATGTATGTAATATGTGCTAGCGAACGGACGAATAGTTTCCCTTTATTATAATATAATAATATACATATCATCTATATACACACAGTAATCGTGTGCGACGTTTTTTCTTCACCGCGTTCTCGTCTCCGTGGACACGATTTTTCGTCGAGGCCTGCCGAGGAGGTTTGTTTTTAATTAAGTATAATATGCGTTCCGCCGTTCGGCTGCAGCCAGTGCGTATATTATGTATTATACATTAAACATAATAACATAATATTATACTATACAACGGCGACCGTTTGGCCGTATACCAAACGAGCGCGCACACACGTTGCGCATTACGCATTATTATTATTATTATTGTTATTATTAATATTATTATTGTATTATAATATACATCTTTTTTTTTCCGTCAAGAGCAGCAGCAGATATAGCCCCGCAGTGAGACGATGATATTATTATAAATATAGAATCTCGAAGAGATCGCAGTGGTCTGCCGAAAGTGCAGCCGCTGCACAGTGAGAAACAATAATATGTGAATATTTTATACCATCGTGTAATGGGAATCATGATGATGATGATCGTCATCATAATAACAATAACAATAATAATAATACATGCGCCATGCGTATATCGTGTGCGCGTAGTATGATGAGTGTGTACTGTATATAGAAATACACACATATAATACATAGGTAAGACTCGTATACATAAAATATGACAATTATGTATAAATATAGCGTATGAAGATTTGTTTGTTTTTTTTTCATGATTTTGTTTATTAAAAAAAAAACGTTCATTTTTTTTTTTTAATTAATTAACATAAAATTCTACTTAATTAATCTAAAAATGTAACGAACACTAATTCTAATATTTTAGGAGGAACTTATAGTGAATGCCGCATAACAACACTCAGTTATCTTAATATTCATTGTACTGACCGTTTATTACATGTATATATATATATTTTTTTTTTGAATCGGAAAAAAAATTAAAAATTTTAATTAAATAATGTCGATAAAAAATGTGTCAACGTTGATTTTTTTCAAACTTTGTTATTTTATCTTTTTTGGTATTACAATATAAGTACTCAACATTATTGTTATTTATCACGACTCAAAAAAATAAACAAGACTTATTAATTACGTATATATGTCGTTTTTCATTTTTACACTGTTTTACCTAGCATGTAAAAATAAATTAGAGGTAATCCTTGCCAGGCATTGCAGAATAAATAATTTTTTATACAAAAATTCTTTTTTACAAAAAAAAAATAATAATAATAATGATAAAATTAAAAACGAAAAACAAAATGGTTAATAAAATGAAGAATCTACCAGCACACGCACGCTTTTTCTATATAATATAATAAAATTTTATATTTTAATATTATTGTTTTATATATATAAATAAAATCTCTCTGAACTGTACAATATTACGAGGAAATAGTGTCAAATAAATCGTAACAATTTTCAATTTCGAAAAAAACACTATTCCTATATAAATGTTTTTTTTTTATATATTTTATATAATATATCCATACAGAAGGCATACCTATGATGTATGTACAAGAGAAATATAATAATAGTTTGCAGATGAAAATAATTATAATTAATGAAACGGGCTGATCATCAATAATTTCCGCTTACGCGCGAGCATAACACATGTGTTATAATAATAATTATAATTATAATTGGTGTTCTGCGTACCTATATGTTTACGGAAACAGCTGATTCACGGAGCCAACGAAATTGCACATAAAGTTTTTTTTTTCATTTTTTTGAAAATGAGTCGCGGAGTGTTTACCGCAACGATAGTAAGTATAGTATTATTGTGTATTCGAAAAAAAAATATATATATATAGTTTGTGTGAGAAAACAAGTAAACAAGTAGTGGCATGGACCGATCTCTAATTAATATATAAACATTTTTTTTTTTTTTTTTACCTTATTACAATATACAAAGTCTAAACATATTATTTTAATTTATATATATATATATATGTACACATTCAAATAATTTATAAATAATAATCGTATATAATTACTTAATATATATGTATGTACTTGAGTCACGCGTTATTTTTTTCTTATTATATATTTTCTCTCTTACACGAAAATTAATTAAAACGAAAATAAATAAATAAAATAAAAAACAAAAACAAAAGTATACGCAAATACCACCTTTGGTACGTTAGCATTTTATAATTTTACAATAATGTAATAAATATTTAATATTATTATCATATTGTTATTTTCACCGCAATTCCACGTCCGATTGCGCGCGCACGTTTCCCCGGGTCCCATACCGCGTTATTCAGTATGCGAGAAAAAAAACTGACGTTATAATAATATTGCAGTACACGATATTATATTGGATGCATATTATTATTTTATTATTTAAAAATTGACTGCGGTGGCAGCGGCTGTGCGCGGTATCCGTGTGACCGAAGGTCGCGGCCGAGACAGCAAGTACCAGCTACCTATATAATATTATACATAGGTAGATAATATGCGGTAGATAAAAAAACGATGTTATACGCGTCCATTTAGCTGGTATAATGGGTGATCTTATTAAAAAAAAAACGTATAACGACGGAGTCCATCGACAGCCAAAAACAACGATCGGCCGGGCACGCAAACGAAATATTATAATATTATCAATTATCATAATAATATTGTCATGTCGAAACCGCGGTGATCGCAAAAAAAACGGTTCGCACCACCACCGTCGCACCGTGTGTATCGGACGCGAATCGCGGTGCCAGTCTAATTCCTAATGGCACTATAAGTTGAATAAAAAATAAAAACAAACGAACAACAACTGGTCCTGGAATTTGAAACCGAAATATATATAGACATAATCACGCGCACTCTCTCTCTCTCTCACAAACACACACACAACACACACAAACAAACACGAACACACATGATATCATAATATTATATAGGTACAACTTAATATTATAATATGATAGTAGGTACACAAAATTTCCCTATATATATATATCGTGTACAACACGTACGTGTTAAGATAAGACAGGTGTGTTGGATATACATTATTATTAATATTACCATTATTATTATTATTATTATTATCGAGGACGTGTTATTTGAGCTGGTTTTGAGATCCCGAGCGCATATCATCGACCGCGCGACGATTCGCTCGTAACAAAATATTTTTTTTTTAATTATTACGATATACCTAATAATAATAATATATTACTAAGTGTACTTTTTATCATAATTATGTATCCACATTCCATATAAATATATACATGTACATCGTATACAAATAATATAAATTTATATGCATGTGGGTGTGTGTGTGTGTGTGTGTGTGTGTGTGTGTATGTGCGCGGGTGGGCACGAGTAGCGGAAACTAAGTCGTAGTTGACCAGAGCGCGTTATAGGTATGTCATTTTTCTTTGGATATTTAAAAATATAATATTACGTCGTAATTTCTATCGTTTATTATTTGTTTGCTTAGAACTAAATAAAACTTAAACGGGAACTAAAAAAAAAAAAAAACCTACGACATAATGACTTAGACACAATCTTAGAATAAGTTTCCTAAGCGAGGGAAAATTTTACACGTACCTAATTACATATTATTATAATATAGTATTGCCGTCGGTATAAGACAAAAATTGTATAGATAAAAAGGGGTTTTCCTCTTTTCGAAAAACGAAAAAATTATTTAAAATACGTTTATGATGCGTATATATATATATATATTAACCCAGAACGAAATGTTAAAATATTGTTGTTTATGTTTTCAATGTAACAAAGAAGGTTATTGTTTAGAAAAATATTATTGTTAGCCCGTCTAAGCCGCCATGTAATCGCAGTAACAATAAAGTTACAATACGATGCGACCAATAATAATTGTAACGTTATACAATATTATGCGCTGTACAGAGGCGGCCGGCGATGAACAATAAACAGTTATGATATTATTATAATCATTTCGAAATTGGTTTCTCTCTGTTTGTTACGCGAAGTAGGTATACGCGAAAAACGTCACAATCCGCCGTCGTCCTGCGGCACAACACACGGACGTGGGCATCTCATCTCGACCACGCGCACCACTCACACTCAGACGCTAACACAAACGCGCACAAACGCAGGTGCGCGCGCCCCAAAGACGACCAGCAGAAACACGCGCGCGTGACTCGCGCACGCGCGTACGGCAC
Organism: Nasonovia ribisnigri; assembly: GCA_027563435.1. Classification (NCBI taxonomy): domain Eukaryota; kingdom Metazoa; phylum Arthropoda; class Insecta; order Hemiptera; family Aphididae; genus Nasonovia; species Nasonovia ribisnigri. The sequence goes on along the minus strand of JANEHU010001066.1, from coordinate 45,925 downwards.
TCGGAAAACTGTGGACCATTTCACTTGTACGAGCGCGCGCGCGAGAGTACACAATATTAATATGTACAACAACAGTAATAATCATAATCATAATCATAGTAATAATAATAATAATAATAATGATAATAATAAAATAGTATTAATATTAATAATAGTAATAATTAATTATTAATCGTATAAATAATTATTGACGAGCGAAGTCGCGGCGTTATCACTACTACTGCGGCGATGTCTGCGGCGTGATGTCGCTACCGTCGCCGCCCTGGCCGTCGCCGCCCTTGGTCTTGTTCTCTTTTTTCCACTTCATCCTCCGGTTCTGGAACCATATCTTTATCTGCCGCTCGGTCAGGCACAGCGCGTGCGCGATCTCGATCCGCCGCCTCCGGGTCAGGTACCGGTTGAAGTGGAACTCCTTCTCCAGCTCCAGGGTCTGGTACCTGGTGTACGTCTGCCGGCCGCGTTTCCGCTCTGAAACACAACGTTTGCAATGACAACTACTGGACAAGTCTGAGCAGACTGGCCGACGACGCCTGCAGACTCGGCGATACAGTTGGACCACTCGTGGGAGTATACAACATTATTATAATACATATTATTATTGTCCGTCTAAGCAGCAGCCGTTTAAAGCAATAATATAATATGAAATTGTCGGGGGTTGCGGGGGGCGGGGGAAGGTACGATTAGGTCTACGTTATCTGTACTGCAGCGTGACGTGAAGGGGCTAACGTTCATTACTCAGTTGTCGTTGCACCGGCGACCCGACCAATCGCACATATATACCATAAAATATGTAATATTATAATTAAATCGTGCGGACGTCGGTGATGCGAGTCAGCTGATACGTATATCACAAGCTTACATAATATTATACACGCCGTTAGACGCATTAATATTACACATTATTACACGTTATACCGCTGACGTGTATTTTGTACGGTCGTGTGGGTACGACAATATTTATTATGCAAAGGTGCTGCAGTGGTGCAAAATCCGTTAATCCCGACTACATGCGCCGTAAGAATAGAACCGCATGATATGTAGGACATATTATTCGAAACCATCAAAACTATTATTGCGAATTTGTTTTTCGATTTTTGACGAGTGTCGGAGACGTCGATGCTATAGACATCACACATATTATATATTATTAATTCTGTCGTCCGAGTACCATTTATTTTCTATCAAAAGTTAAAATCGCATTTATGAATCGAAATAAAATGCTAATCTTCTACAGCAGACAATGAGCACCACGCAGAATATTATTGTCGTACCTATGCGCGAGTGCGATAAGTAATGTATAACAATTATAACCAGGGCTGCGAATTTGATACATTTGCATATATATATTTGTTTCTACCTCGTCTATGTTTAAGAAATCAATTCGATCATAATTTGTTTTAAAATTACTTCTAGACACAAATGCGAGTATAATAATACTTTTTATATTTTTCATATTTTAATTGTATCATAGCAAATAATTGGCACCTGTAAATTATATGTATATAAGAAAAAATATCCGCCAATGTTTCGAGCGTAATATTTTATGCTCATATTCAACAGTTGCCTTTAGTGCACTAAATTCACAGCTCTAGTAATAATATATGTATAATAAAAGACGTGCAAACAAACAGTAGTAAATCGTAATTTTTCTAGTTAATTAACATCATGCGAAGTATTTATAACAACAAACTCCCACTAGCTATATTATAATATATACAAAACTATGTGTGATATTCCCACAGGCGTCCCGATGGGATCTATATACTGCTGTAGGTATGATAATATAGCATAATATATACATTTCGATTATTTATTATGAGTTATGCCAATTCGTATACAGGCGTGGTATTATATTATTAGAAGCAAATGGTCAGTGTTTTTTTTTGGGCGGCGGCAGCAGCAGCAACAGCAGCAGTGTTGGTCGATCGATTCGAACGTTTTTCGCGCGTTTTAACCCTTTTCTACCATTGGAATAAACGCACATTAGACGGAGAAAGGCGTGTGACACATACAAATATACGCACGTCTAACCTACGTACACATCAGTAGATTATCATATATAACAATATAAGATATTATAATATACGACCGTATACTACAATGGACGATTAGGTCCGGCCACAGTAATAAGCATTTTGGTTATTATTTATAAATGGGTGGGTACTGGTTTCGGCGGCGATGATGGCGGAGACGGTGGAGGGATCGATTAACCTCGTGAAAATTTCAACGAAAAAAACTTTTATTGAGACTTTCTTTTCGCGCGCGCACAAAGACCTTAACGAGTTTTTGATGTGGGGGAAGGAAATCGCCGTGAAGACGCATTTACGGCCACTGCAGCCGACCGATCAACCGAAGTCGTTACGATATATATATGTGTGTGTGTGTGTGTGTGTGTGAGAGAGAGTGTGTCTATATACCAACTGTATATATAGGAACCGGAGGTCGCGAGGGGGAATAATGTCGACGGTTGTACACACCGCCCGGCCAATGGAAACGATCGACGAGCGTTTTTAATTAATCGCTTTTTCCCTATAGCGTGCGGAACACTGCACAATGTTGTACATTTATATAATATTGTACGTGTATCCGATGTCGGAGGGTATTTCTCGTTGGTTACCAGGTATATCGAGTATAAACATATTGTATACAGTCTATAGGTATAATATATATTATATCGAAGAACGGAAACGTAAAAGTCAGTTATCGTGACATTTCTTATTTTTTGTCGCTTCAACGAATTTGCGAATAACTATTTAAATACCGTAGGGAGAGAATATTTTATTATATGCGTTAAAAATCTCGTATACCTATCGTAGAAAACCAATCGGAATATAGGTGTGTTATAATTCAGTGGAAATAGCTGGTATATATAAAATATTATATTTTGCGAGACACGATCATCAAACGACGGACCGTATATAGGTATATTGGATTTAATAACTTCAGAACATCGCTGAACATACTAGTGGACTTGCGATCAAGAGGGGCGCAGCGCACAGAGCTAAGTTCGACGGGTTCGGCTTTAATGTACGAGTCTAATAATGCCCGGATAGGAGTCTATTCGTCCCGTTTCCGGTTTCATAACAACGTTGTACGCGTGTATTAGGTATTAAGCGCTCGGAAGTCCGTTGAACCGTGTGCACGCACAGACTGATCGCGCGGACTTAAGTATACTCGCATATAATCCCATATACATACACACACTCGAGCCCGCGTGACGCTGTCGCTGTACACGATAATACATTATATACCTCTATATACTTGATACACTCGCTTCGTATATATATATATATATGTACGTATGGTATATATGATATAAGGATTTCGTCGTGAGCTGCAACGCGTCAAGAGGACACGTATTAATAGCGCGCCCGGCCCGCACGTGTGCACATATTATTATATACATGCAACGCACACGCGAGTGGAGTGTACCTACCGACTCCGCCGCCGTCGGACTTAAAAACGGGGGATAGACTTAGATCCAAAAGGGGAACTGCGGCGGGGGCGCAAGGTGAGGGAGAGGATATATACTGCTGCACCGTATTACAAAGCAGATTATTTGGACGGGCTCGACGTTTTCGTGCAGCCGTCGGCTATACACACACACGTAGGGACCCGTAGTCCTTGGACGCGAGCATGTGCGTGTGTGTGTGTGTGTGTGTGTGTGTGTGTGCCGAAAACAAGAAAGTCGTGGGGTCACCGCCGGGAACAGGAGACGGGGTGGAACGGCGGAAGGTCGGACGGGCGATGCTTCGGACGGACCGGTGGGGGGGGGGCTACACAGGAAGAGAGACAGTGGTAGGCGGGGGAGAGAGAGAGGAGAGACGTTGCGCGTCAAAAGTGACGAAGATTTATGGCGGCGGCGGGCAGGCCCCGTTTCGTTCGGCCTCCGGGGCAGCGCGCGCGGTTCGGCGGTGGCGGCGGCGGTTCCCACCGGGGACCGGTCGCCGCCGCTCGCGTGCGTAAGCATCCAAACCGTATTATATGAAAAAAAAAATATACACCAAACCGGAGACAGTGTGAGGGAGGGAGTGACGGAGTAAAAATAAAAAATTAAATATATATATATATATATAAATATAAAAGGGAGATTTACCGAAAACGTAAAAGGCTCACGACGGCGGCAACTGCCATGTGTGTGTCAAATGAAATAAAGCGGCGACCTCCTCCGGGGAGTGAGTGATAGAGTAACGGCGCGAGAGAGAGAGATGAGAGATTGTAGAGAGTGAGAGAGGGTGAGAGAGAAAATAAGAGAGACCGGCTCTAGAGGCGTATATAATATTACGTATATGACAGACGTACCGAGAGTAATTTGTAATTTTTTGTCCCCCCCCCCCCCCCCAATATGATCCGTAAGACTCGCGCGTATAGCACTTAGGAAATTAGAAAATATATGGGCTCCAAAATTGCAATACGGAAAAAGCGCCATGTTTTTCGTGAAACATAATATCCGAAATTATAAAAATTTGTTTAGATTCTCTAATATATTATAATTATTATTATTATAATGGCGGCAAGACTACAAATTGCAATAATAACAACGATTGCGCGTGTAAGACATCGTTCGTTAGCGGCGATGAAATCTCCGTGATTAATCATTCGGCGTGCCGATCCATTCTATTTACTATACCTTCTATGTTTGTTTACAACGCGAACGTTTTTAAATTGGTCATAAAATGTCATTGCGCGGTCGGTAAAACGACTTTATAACATCATCAATGGGGCTCGTAGAATGAGATTTATATACCGAGAGTTATACACACCTATATATAGTATTTTCTTTTTGCAGAGTGTACATTTTTTATTTTAAATTTAAATTTACTAGCTAATAGTTTATAATATTGTTCTCTTAAGATTATCATAATGTATTTATCTATTCTTGTTTGGTTGCAGACTTTCTCTCATAATATTGCACGTCCACGACGACAACACATCGATACATTAATAAAATAAAATTGTCTATATTTTCCTAGGATAACCGATATCCGTAAGCGCGTTATTGTATAGACGTGATACTATTTGACAATCGTTTATGGACGCTATCTTTAGCTCCTATTTAAATCTAGAATTAAATAACCATTATGCGCGCGTTTGGATATACATATTATATTCACATTAATATTCTCACGGTCACGGAAATTTGTATAATATCGCAGTATATATATTATGTATACGCGTGTTAAACGACTCGAGTAAAATATGTTAATCGGTTTCAATGAAAACCGTTTTAACTGACATAAAACTATTTGTTTGTAAACCCGAATCTTCGAGACTTGGTATTACACGCGCGTAATCCTCTGCTTAAACCTTTATTAACTACAGCGACGTTATAAATTCATTTAAACGATTAATTATATCACGGGCGTAGTTTACGAGTTCATATAATAATAATAATAATAATAACAGTTGCGAAGAGTGCAGCGTGCGGGACGGCTATTATTATTATTATAATGCACACGCAGCTTTATAATAATTCGGGTTTGAAATGCGGGCTTATAAAATGTCAAAAACGAAAAGTATTTAAAATTTTGAAAAGTTCGACTTGTATATTCGGATGATAATTAACTCGTCTCGGTCATAACCTAAAACGACACATCGGACCATGAAGATGCGGAGTCTTCGTTAAGTGTACCTAACATGACCCTACTGGGGAAATCACCGCGAAACATATTGTCACGTACGTTATAAAACCTACAACTAACACGGCGCAATCCATCGTCTCTCTAAACACGGATTGGTTAGCTAAGGAGAGACCGTTTAAAGAAAACTAGAGGAAATTTATGGCAAACCGGAAAAAACATCCGGCGCAGCCCCGGGGGAGTAGTAAATCTGAACGCAAAGTTTCAGGCTGTATCGCCGGAGACGCTCACTATAGGAGGAAAATATAAAAAAAAAATCGTGAACGATACGTAATAATAACATCTTATAAACGATATAAAATATTATTTTTTTTTTAAATCTATTTTAACAAGGGTGTTTGTTTTCGTAAAGGTATCAAATTTTGGACGCGGCAATGCAATTACCTATCAGTTATGAGTCTGTTTATTTAAGTGTATTCATTGAAACACATACAGCAGTTAAAAGTATACCTAAACTTTTATTTTTTTTTAAACTAACATAACCATGATGTTAAATATTACTTTTTTATCGAAAATATATTTTATTATAATATTGTGTTCATGTATTCAAACATTACAATCTTAAAAACAATTATCGACAGCGTATTTTAAACGAATACCTTGTCGTCGTCGAGTCTGATCGTAAGATCTGTGCAGAAGGATTTAACAGATAATCGTCTTAATAATAATATATTCTAACAACTATATTGGTATAGTACCTATATATATAGATAACACCTACGATTCGTATTCGAGTTACACGTACATTATGTACCTACCCGAGGGACTTTTAATTGTCATTTTAATTGTTATCTTGTACAATATGCGGTGTATATTAAATCATGATAAATAAAGGACGGGCGGGGAGGGGGGGAACGTTTCGTTTATTTTTAGACTGCTGCGTGTGGTTTTAATTCGGTAAAAGATTGTTCGCGTGTACCCGGCGGCGCGCAGTCCGTCTGTCGGAGAACCGAGGCAAATATTAATTACGACGAGCGTATACACGAATACGGGCGGCGTTCGGTCGCGGAGAGCGCACAAAGTTAATTAACTCGGAGAACCCGCCGCCACAGCCAACCACCCTCATGGCGGCGAACCCAAAATGACGGATAGTTCTCCCCCCTCCCCCGCCCGTGCCCCGTCGATACGTCGTGCCGCCGCCAAGACGTGTCCGACACACTGTGCAGCGCCGCCGCCGACATCACCGCAGACGCCGACCATTTTGAAAAGGGACACCGTCATATACATATATATATAGGGACTACCCCGGCTATCCACTCGATAGGTCCAAAAGTGCGGTTAAAATTAGATACCTTGTACCTAGGTTTCGCTCAAGACTTTATTATTAGGACTATATGATTTCCCCTTATCCCTCATACGGCGGGCGTAGTATATATTATACACATAGGATGCGAACTGCAGATGTTCGGCTTTATACAATAGGTATATACCGCGTATACCTTTGACACGGGTTACCTTATCAGTGTAAGGCGGTTCGAGTGCGGTACATCCTACAACAACACATTTCCGGACTGAAAATCTTTCGGGAGAAAATACGATACGAAAACTAATTCCGTCGTCAAAAATCTGGTACAACGAGTCTGCAGCAGACGATCGTATGATTAAATAAAGCGTATGAAGAAAATGGTACAAAAGTTGCGTCAATCTTTGGCCGGTTTGATATTATTATAATGTATCTATTGAACCTATACCGTAATTAAATAAACCCGAGATCATTTTAAACACTAAAAATTGCGTAAAATTGGTAACCTAACCGTCTGCAGGGTTTAACGTAGGGATTTCGCGTTACTTTTGGTTGGCGGGGCGAATGCTCACATCATCATCTCTATGATATCATTCAGAAAGTATCAGCTGACGGTGCAGGTATATGCAAAGTACCTGCATGTCGGTACACGGGTATATTGCACGTTGGATTATTATAGATTAACATAATATTTAATAAGTATGCGAGAGAGGAATCACCACGGGCCCGCGTTCTTTCGGGTTTGTCGCTTCGGCGTCTACACCGAGCACCTATATATAATATGTGTGTGTGTGTGTGTGTGTCTATGTGTATAATTCTGACGACCGTGACGTCGGCACAATCTGTAGATCTGTAGATCGGCGGGACACACTGCAGCACAGCAAACGCACACATATTATATAATATATATTTTTATGAGTTATGGCCCGACCTCCCCCCCCCCTCTCGTCAGTCCGCCATATTATCACGATGCACGCGGTCACGCCGACTATAATATCCTCCTCTCGTATTATGTGCGCATGCCGTATATATATATAATATTGTATACGTACGACGACGACGACGACGACGACAATGACGACATCATCATATAATAATCTGTACGCCAGCTGAGCCGAGAAACCCGCGTGAGACTCGTTCCGTGTATATATACATGACAGTTACGTAGCCGTTTGTAGTCGAATAATATAACGATAAGTCGAGAGACGCGCGCATTTATTAGTGCGTATATATGTCTATCGTCGAGAGTCGTGGGAACGCCGTCACGTCTACGCGGGAGGCTGAGCGAATGGGTCAAAACGGATGTATTATACCTATTATTATTATTATATCATTCGAGAGACGAAACTAATACGGAAACGCCGCAGATTTGTTTGCGCGAAACGACTGTTATAAAGTGTCGTGTATAATAGGTACCTCCGGAAGAGCGGTTCGATAAAAAAAAAAAAAAAACCCGTTTAGACCGAGAAACCGATTGTGCAGTTGGGGCACGAACATCGTATTTTAATCACACTAATAAAGTAAATCACGCTTTATTTATACATGTTTATACGTGATAAAACAAGGGGTACAGTAGGTATAAACCAAAACAACGTTTTTCTCTGGGTCTATACTGTTTTTTTTGTATGAAGGTCGGTATACCTATCTATACATTATTATGCGCGAACAAGACTGTGGCTTATTGTATAATATCCAGGTCAACGGTTTTTTTTTTTTTTTTTGGAAATTATTTTCGTGCGCGGCAGTTGAAGTCGTCGTTTTAAAAATGTGCGCAAGACGAGGTGCAACACGCCGAAAAAAAATATTACGTTTTTTCGTACGAGTAAGAAAGTGTGTTAAATTATAATATTATTATAATTTATATTATACCTACGATTGCCAGAAAAAAAAAAGTTATAAAAACGTCCGTTGGTCCGACGACTGGCTGCAGCGGTGACCCCCGGACCGCGGCGGAGGTGGCGCGCCGCACCTCAAACTTTTGCCCCGCGTAACTTTGACGGATCGCTCGACAAGCGTTTCTTTTGATGTGTTTTACTGAGCGAAACAATAAATGGGGGAACAAAAAAATTAGGAATTTAGGAAAAAAGAGATTAATCACGTCGCGGTCGCTCGAAATGCTATTATAAACGCCCGTGTATATATTATTATAAACACCGCCCACCATTGCGTAGCACATACGCATACCTAACCTACACAAGGTATGAGTTTGATTAGTTACAAAATGTAGTTGGTTATCCGTCAATATTTTTTCATTCTGCCTTATTGTTATTATATACCTAATGTATTAATATTATATGGTTCACCCTTCCACTGTGGACATTTTTGGTCTTAAAAAAAAATTATTATACTTGTATATTATTTTTAATTTCTGTAGTAAAAAGAGAGGAGTAATTAAAAAATCGGTGTTGTTTAAAAACTATGATATTATTAAAGTCATTTTTTTATTTGGGGGGGGGGGGCATAACTAATACATTTTCAACTGGTTGGTTCGTACTAATTTATACACAACTATAGTCGACCACGATAAAACTAACTGGTGTGACATAGTAATATAAATATAATATGTACATTGTTCAATGTAAGTTTGGTAAATACTTATGGTAAATACATAGATAATATATTCATGGATAGGACATCGCCATACCTACTGTACACGGTATATACTGTGAGCGAAGAGTCTACTCGTTACTATACTGGTTATATGCGATTAGAGATAGGTACTGGTTTATGATGTACAACATTTACTTTAATTTTTGTGCTAAATTTTGATTAAAATAATTAATTTCAATAATATTAATTGTTTTTTTTTTCACTAACTATTGTAATTTATTACTAGTAAACTATTAATTTGCCAAGTTCTGATTTTGGTAGTTCGGTGCTCATCAAAAATTGTGTTTTCGTTATCACTTATGGTTAATACCACACCTTAATTATATTTAACCATTCTGGTGACGAGTATATGCTCTTCGATCACACTTTAATACACGGTATGGACAATCCATGCATATATTATCTATGGGCGAATATCCCGGACGATATATTATGAGATAAAATAAACGAATAGGTACGACGTGGCTGATATAATAATTGCACATCAAATACGCGGGTTCTGCTATCCAGTATAGGCAATTTTCATTGCATCACATTATCGCAGTTGTGCTGCAACTACAACTGCCCCTGGCTAGTGTATAATTATTTATATTTGTTTATAACTTATATGGAATACAATACGCTCTAGCTTTAATATGTCGGGCCACGCTTTAACTCGGGATAATTGGTGACAAGCTGCTGCTGGTTTCCATTAGTGGTAAAATATTTATACTATACAGGATGCTTTATGTTATACGAAACTCTATAAATTCCACGCCTGCGATACTAATAAATCAGTCGATGCGTTCGCGTTCCTGATATAAATTTAAAAAACACGCGTTGGTACACATATTGTCACCCGCAAAATTTTATAAACAGCTGTTTGTTGTAGGATTGGAAAAAAAAGTTTTTATAACCACTTGTTTGTTCGCTTTAACGTCCCGAGCACATCGGAAACTTAGACATGCAGTTAAACTGTTTATGTATCCAAATATGTTATTGGAGATTTCATAATATAATATGTTATAAAATAAATAATGAAAGCCTTCACCAATTAAATAATAAACATGCAAAAATAAAGCAAAAAAAAAATTAAAGTTTAAAGTTTGAAACTCAATAAACGGTAATAGTTTTGAGATTTATACGACTTTCAATCGCTTTACGATAGGTACAAACGATCTCAGTCACTGTACAATATTATAATAACTTGTATAAATGATCATTTAAAATTTTATATAAAACGTACACTTCACGAAAAGATCGACTCTTGAAGAATAATATACATCGATATAGAAGGGTTGTTCTAAGCTAAAGTTAAGAAAATAATTTTAGAGTAACTTGACGAATAATTCGGAAAACAATTTAATAAAAAAAAAAAACGTTTGACTGTGCCACACAAAAACAGGCCAAAGTGCATTTGTTTCCAATATTGTATATATACGATTGTATAATCTTAGTGCTTAGTAATATTATCGTTTAGTGGCTTAAGTACATGTTTAAACTACTACAGTAATTACTCTGTGTATATATGCAACAGATGAATGTGCATCATGCTGCTGATATACGTATTAATCAAATATAAACATTAAATAAAATAAGAAATACCATTATTTAGTGTTTAATTATAAAACCTGCGACAGTGCAAGCACAATTTAAACCATTTTATGTATTTTCTAATATATTAAATATAGCTGATGAAAAAATAAACATAATAATGAGTAAAGCGTGGAAAATATTATGTGTACCTACGATAGAAAAGAAAGATAGAGATAAGAGTTGCAAGATAATAAAAATATGTATATTATAATTGCCACGTAAAGTCGCTACAAATGTATAAATATTACCAAAATACCGCAAATGCATCCGTACCTGAGTCTGGACCTGCAAAAATTACCGCAATCATGTAAAATAAAATAAAAAAGAAAACAAATGATAAAAATAAATTATGATGGATGATAGTAAACTCTGTCTCTGATGATGATGGATAATAGCTATAATGGATTATATTACTATCATAATATTACGTAATGGCGTTTAATTGTGTTGTTTATCGGGAACTGTTGTTTTCGCGTTTCGTATTTGCACATCGTACATAATGTTATTGTCTAATAATAACGGTTTGTATGTTTATGGAACAATATTGGACGATTATTCGTTTGACGAAAAAATGCATTTGATTCGAACGAGCTAGAGCTTGTCCCCTTTGCACTGTGTCCGGCACGCGCAATTAAACAAAAAAAATAATATTATGTCGTAGAGCCTTGTCCCGACGCAGAGGGAGATCAATATTGAGGCCAATATATAGTTTTAGGGATATCGACATTTCACAGTTTTCATCATTATGCACCTTTGTACATCAACACTCGAAACCATCGTGACCGATAATAATCAACACCGACAAAATGAACGCGACGAACTCATAACCAGCAGCGAAGACGGCGAAAACGCGAAATCGCGGGAATTACAATAATAGTATGCACCTATATTATATTATGTGGTTTTCGAGGTTGGTAAATTACGGGTGGGGAGGTGAATGGTGTAATCATGATGATGATAACAATAAATGCGCACTTTTAAACGGGTTTGGGGGGTGAGCGGCGGACTTGTAGTGTGCTTACAAGAGCGGGTAACAGTAGTAAGGGGAGGGGGTAAACATCCACTTGTTGATCCGTAATTTATGATTATACGCGCCGCCGCACTATAATATATATGAATATATAACATGTATACCGGCAGTTATCACGGTCACCCGTTTGCACACATTTGAAAGTTTTACATGAAATTATCAATGAACCGTTTGCATATTATATTATAGAAATTATCGAAAAACGTAACGAGAAGTCAAGTTTATAAGACCTCAATTATTTATCAATTAAAATTTAAAAAACCGACAACCCATCTGTGCATATTATGTTAAAACATATTTTGCACATCATAAATAAAAAAAAAATATAAAATTTGATTGTAATCATTCTAATCACAATTTTGTTTTTATTAATTAATATTTCATGTTGATCTTGTCGAATTAATTTAATTACGTGATTATAGTGATTTAGTCGATAAATATAATAAATAAATAAAAAAACAGATTATTTTTTAATGATTATACCTACAACTGTCTATATCATGTTTACCATGCGCCAAAGGGGTGCTCAAATTTACTCGAACCGACTGTATATACGAATCGGGAAAACGTGCACTGTAATTCGGTACCCAATGTCCCACCTCCGAGCCTAGATGACAAATTTCGTTGTTGCATAGGGTGTATAAAATGTATATATATGTGTGTACGCGCGTCCGGTGGAGGTGCAGCAGTGTGGGTTTTTTTCATCGGCCGAGCAAAGGAATTCCGGATCGTTGGCTCCTTTCGGCTTTTCGTTTGCCTTCTCTACACGCATCAACGGGTCACCCCCAATGGTTTTTCGTGTGTGCGACTGCTGGGCGCGGGCGCGCGTCCGCTTACCGGCGGCGACGACCGTCTCGGGGAAGCAATACATTTCACGGTACATTAATCGGACCTACTGCGCGACATTACCAACAGGAAAGAGTGAAAAAAAAAATCTCCTACAACGAAAAACGTGCGACCACCACCACCCTTCTAGACCTATAACCACCCACGCCACAGAGATTTCTGGGGCGGAAAACTTCTCGGAAAAACCCATCGCGTTTTGCAAAAAATACGACGAAAATCGAAACGACGTCCCAAGACAATATGCAGAGAGCAGGTAGGCGTATATATAGTGATACGAGTGCACGCGCACTGCAGATCATTAAAGTCGCTAAACAAATACGAAACGGATGTTCGAGATCAAAAATGCGTGGTGTATTGTACGAATACGAACATAGGTAAACCACGTAATAAACGGAGATACCAAACATATTAATATAATGATAGTTTTTTGAATACAACACTATTATATCGAAAACAATCTCCCGTCGATAACACAATAATATTAGCGTCTGTCGACTGAAACGCCGCCGCCGGACCACATGTTGACGCAGTATTTCTCAGAACACTAATCAAAACGTGTAGACTCTGCAGCAGTACAGTAAAGGAGAAATTCAAAAAAGAGCACGAAAGAATAAAAACATAAACGTAAAAAAACGACTTTCGAAGAAATATCGCAAACGGAGGCGGGGGCGGTCAAATAAAAACGAGACTTCCCGCAAAGCGGCCAGTGCAACGCTTCGAGATAAAGTGATTTGATTGATTTCGACGTATTTAAGGACGCCGGACAGGTATAGGTACTGTGCATGCTTACAGGCACACCTACGTGTACGATATGCGACCTGTTGTGAAACAGCGGCACTTTATAGTATTATAGAGATGTATAAAAAGGATCGAATAAAAAAAAAAAAAAAACGTTTCGTCGATAATACGTAACGAATGTATATTGTGCCCGAGATCGGACGACGTCCGATTTTTTTCTTCTCATAATATGATTTATTCGGGAGACGAGCCGACAAAAAAAGATTACACCTGGGCAAAGACCCCCAGTGACGATGGTCACCATCGAATTATTATGTAACCCGCGAACGATGGCAAACCCGCGAGTATCTCTATAGTCTATACGACGTCACTTTGATGTTCGTATTACCTACTAAAAAATAGAAACGCACCAAAAAAATTCGGTATACAGCGAAACGCCATGCTTGTTATAACTGTTATACATTAATTTTTAATATTGTGGCGATACAAAACGCATGCCAAACTAAAACAAAATAATTTTAAAAAAAGGTAGAAAAACTACCACTTTTTGACGGTTAAAAAAAAATCAAAAACAAAATAAAACAACTCTATATTGATATTATATTCATATGATAGCGTAAGATATTAGAAACAGGCACATTCCACAAAACGGTTCACAAGCCTAAGTCAGAGAGGATGTGCATGATATTATTTGGATATTGCAATATAATGTAGGTACATAACCGGACTAGATGTCGTGTGAATTAGTGTTGTTACGCACTCGGAGAAACGGCTATAAATAGATATACCTGTTGCTGCAATGACATTGTCCGTCGTGGTCGGTTATCGAAATGATCTATATTGCTGTCCTTCAACGTGTCGGCCGACGGTGGAAACGGTGGATAACGGGTCGTAAATAACGGGGGGGGGGATTCTGAGAAGTGGACCTAAGGGTATGGACTCGCCTGGGGGAGGGGGGATGTATGTAAGTGTTTTATGAAAGTAGCTGGCTGGCTGGATAGGGGATTGAATGGAGAAAAATTCGAGCACCAAGCTCGTACTTACCGAATTGGCTTCGCATCCACGGGTACAGTGGACTCGGCAGCGAGTTGTTGTTGACCGCCTGTTGATTCTGAGCGGTGGGAGTCTGCAGCGGCGGCGTCTGCTGGTGCGGGTTGACCACGACTTGGTTGTGGTGTCCAGGCGCCGGCGGGACGACGGACTGCTGCTGTTGCTGCTGCTGCTGGTGGTGGTGCGGACTCAGGTTGCTGAAGTACGCCTGCTGCTGCTGCTGGTGGTGCGACTGTGGCGGCGGCGCCGAATGGTGGTGCTGCTGCTGCTGGTGATGGTGGTGGCCGGCGGCCGTCATCTGCTGCTGCTGCTGCTGGTGGTGGTTGGTCATGTCGACCATGTCGGTGGGGCTGCCCGGTTCGACGAGACCGTTGGCCACCGAGGCCTGGAGCTTGCACGTGGCGTACACGACGGGCGTGTGGCCGTTCATGGTCATCTGGCCCATGCCGCCGCCACCGCCACCGCCACCGCCTCCTCCGCCGCCTCCGACCAGGCCACCGCCGATGGGCGATTCGGGCCTGCTGTAGCCGTCCATGGACGACTGGTGGTGGTTGTTGTAGTAGCCGGCCGCGGCGGCCGCCTGCCGGATTTCCATCCGGTCGTAGGGCGGGAACCGCGGGTACGGCATGCCCTGGGGCGGCTGTCCGCCGACGGTGGGCCCGACGTAATGGTGCGGCGGTATGCCCTGCCGGGCGGTCGGGTCGCACGGTGCGTTGTCCACGTAGTGCTGCTGGCCGTGGTGGTGGTGGTCCATGACCACGCCGCCACCGCCACCGCCGCCGCCGACGATTCCGCCGACGCCGCCGAGCACGCCGCCCCCGCCGCTGCCGCCTCCACCCAGACCTCCACCGGTCCCTCCGCCTCCGCCGTTCCGCATGTCGGAAGGCATGTACGAGTTGGCAAAGTACGAGCTCATGTTCAACAGGTCGCCGCAGTTGCCCTCCACTTTGCCGGCCGCTGACACTGGACCGCGGTCGCGAAAGTCTGTGGTGCTCCTCGATGTACCGGTATTACGCGCCGGTGCGGTGTACCGCTCGACCGCCGAGTGGTGTGGCTGCTAGTGGCCACCGACAGCTGCAACGTCGCGGCACGCCGTCATCGTGGCCGTCGGTCTGATAGCGGTGGTGCTTGAGCAGCCGACAGTCGCGGCGGAGACGGTCGTGTCGGTGACGACGGTGCGGGTGGTCGACGCGCGGCCGTCCAACGGTCGTCAACGGTGGACGTGTCGTCCGGTTGGCCGCCGATTCGCTGCCGACGACTGTGTCGCTCTCGCTGGTCCGACCGCGGTCGCGGTTTTTCCGGTACCCGTGAGGTTGACGGTTCTGCTGCTGCTGCTGCTGACTTTGGATGGTCTCCGTGTGCTGGTGCTGGTGACGGTCGTCGCGATCACTTGGTCGGGTACGCGAAATCCGCCCCTGAAACACACAAAATCAAACGCACACAGGTCAATCGATCGTTCGCGTACGTGTGAGGAACTGCGGTGCAGATGACAATAATGTTATTGTGTTATGTAGTTACACGCCGGATTTCGGGCGGCCATTCGGCTCGAAATTCTCTTTTCTACCTCCCACCCCCCCTACACGCGAATCCGGAACGGGTTGCCCCCACCAGGTTTCGCCCGAGCGTGCACATTTAAGTATATTATAATATGTACATAACATATTGATATATTTCATGCAGGCCTTTTGTGCAGGATTATTTGTTTTGCGAATTTCCGCACTCCACCGCAACGGCCGCGGCACGTCGAGCTGCGTCAATAGATGACAAATATACGCTTAGTCGTTCGCCGGGTCACAATGGACTCGTGCGGCTACCCTCCCCCCCATATTCCGACACACGGTTCACGTGCTACACGGAGTATAAGCGCGTACTTGTACATATATATATATATATGGGTTGCGTTGGGCCTTATTGTATTTTACACTGCGCAGGATATGCGTATCCTGCGAGGACGACAATGGCGTGAGACGGGAGCCGCAGCTGTCCCACGCCGCCGGCTGCATACACTTTGCACGCGAATAAACTGCATATTTCACGGTCGACGACAAGTTGCGCCGGTTCGTCAACGCGTTCCGACCAGTCGATAGGTGCGCATTAGGTATAATATATATAATATCAGCCCCTCTTCCCGCGGACAAAAAAAAAGGGGGGCCCCGGTCCGTCTCATATCATACGCGTTTAACTCGTCACGCGTTCTCGATTGAAACGTCCGAATGCGTTTTTGTATACCCGCCGACTGTATAGAGACTTGCGCCGGACGGTTTTTTCTTCATTCTCGCCTATCATCCGGCCCTAGTACTGCGTTCTGTAATGGCGGCGTGTTGGCCGTGATTTTGAAGGGCAGTTTCCCTACAATCCCGTTAAGGGATGGTTGGGTGGTAGAGTACTGGATTAAGTGAGATATTGTAGTACAAGACTAACTTCATCTGAATATTGTATTTATAATACGAACAATAACTTCAATAATATGTATTACATTAAGTAGTCAACTTAGACCTACCACCCATTCAAACAATGAGTCACCCGGCAGTAGGTCATTCAAACAATGAATTGCCCAATAAAATATTTCACCTCACCACGTCACTGCAGCTACGTAGCATAGTACAACTTCAATACGTTCTACGGATATTATATATATTTTGTAGACAATTGATTATTGTGTTTGTAGGTGATAAACTGATAAGTGTATTTTTCTCACTATTAATAAACTGTGTACAGCATGTACACACAACGTCTAATGCAATCTTTGCCACAACAGCATAATTAATAAGACCAGTAATGACTATATCGCCTATATTTTGTTTACATTAAATCAGGGGGGGCCTACGCAAACCACTCTTTCTATCGCATCGCTAATTTTACTGATGATGTACACAGTTTGGGCAACTGCCCCCTCGTGGACTCCCCTCCCAAATAACGCCTATGCCATCAAGTAAACAAAGAATATCATAGCAATCAGAAGTGCACTGTATACCAAACATAATAAATAATACTGAACGGATTGAGACCGAGTCCAGCGATGTACAATATATTATAGGTACTATCTATACTAAAGAGTATACAGACAATACAGTTTACGTAAACGATTAAGCGTAACATAGTACAGGTATACCTATAGGTCAATAGTTCCTGTAGGGATCGTAGACACGAATTGCTGTTTGACATGCAAATATTAAAAACAATAATAATTACTATAATGTGCGAACGCCATTATGTATTTGTTATACGTTACGGCAGTGCGGGAGACGTCCAAGAGTGCAAAATATTGTGCAGGCGCCGGAAATTATTTTTAACGACCCGAAAAAGCACGACGGTGCAACACAAGTGATCGCGTTTATCAAAATCGATGGCGTTTGTCGAGAAATCACTGGACGGCACTTGTGACGACAACGCGGCGCGACACCATCCCGAGTCGTCGGGACGTCGAAAACTAAAAATCTGTTTTATTTGTTTTTACCTAGAAAACGCGAAAACGGCTACAATGGCGGACAGGGTCGGTTTCGGTACATTATACAAGTCGTTTGGATATGATTAGCGGTTCGTTATTTCCTCATAGTATATAAACACGTGTATATTATATGAATATACACGGGACGTCCTGTGCGCCTATATACTCCTAACAAATGTATTATACATATATATCCATATATATATTGCAGTAAACGCCACAACGAGAGCACATATGGTGAAAATAAGGGCACACAGGAAGACGGATCGTATTTCACTAAGCTGACTTATTCCGGAGCGCCGGTACAGCATAGCCGGTTTTGCCGTCCTCGGATGACGTCCGTGTAATTTCTTATCTCGCGGACACCCTCCTCGACGGTGATGATAACAATATTATATAGGTAAGAACCACGCGCAGTTACCATCACGGTGGTAAACACATATAATAATAAATTATAATATTATGTTATAAGACAACAGCGCCGAAGTCGCACAAACAGACGTATGCTACGCTGCATTATGCATGGGGAGGGTACGGTGCTTAAATACCGCTGGCGCGGCGGTAAGGACGTTGCTGGAATGGAGGGGGTTGGCACACGGCGACCTTTAGCTACCGGTCCGAACGCTAAGTGCAGTTTACAGTGCGACTGCCGACTAATTGCAGGTGCACGTCAAATATTTACTATTTTACTTATACGATTTATTTTATTCATTTTAGTCCCGCCGTCGCGATGAGACGAAATTAAAGAAGAAAGCGGCTGCAGCGTGTGGAGGGGGGACATGTAAACCGCCGGAAACGATGTCGTATGTATGTATAATATTTCGACGACACGATGGCGCCGAGGAAGGTCCCGGGAGCTTAATTTCCGCATCTTTTGTGCGGCCGCACGGCCCGTCCGTCGTCCGCCCCGAGCATTTTGGGGTTGAAAGCGGACGCGAAAGGGTTGACCGGTTTGTGCTATGCGCGTCATGAATAAACGAAACATAAATTCATCAGGCGACGGTGTTCCGGATAGCAGTTTAAAGCCCGCCGAGACCCGAATTAATATGCAAAACTCGACGGATAGGTATATTAAACTATACAGTAGTATGTATAGGTGAATGCATATATGTATATAAAGGTATTTTATATATATGGTTGTCGTAGAGGTAGGACAGAGCGAATCCTCGATAGAACGAGAGCGACGTGCAGGATTGGGGAGAGACGAAGAGAGAGTGAGAGAGAGTGAGAGTGACGGTGACTGGGACCCCTTTTGCCGTGTTCGTTTCTTCGTGCACAATACGTATATATTATATTAAATATATATGTTGAATGACAACCTCACCTTCGGGTTCCGTTATATTAAATCCAGCGATCTCCTCTCCTCCGCCACCAAAACCACCACCACCACCACCACCATCTCCTCCGTCAGCACTCGGTCTTATACGGTGTCATGTATATAATATCACTATATATTATGTATCGCAAACGGACGTGAATTTTGCGCCCCTGTGCATACGTGTGTATAACCGACAAATACCACCGTTACGATGTTATATTATGTTATGTATATATATTATTATTGTTATTATTATTACTATTATTATTATTATTAACGACGTATGCGTGGTAAATTAATCTTTATAGTACGTTTTTTCTTTCAGTAACCGATTCCCGTGGGTTTTTTTTTTGACATTTAGTTTATCTAGACGACGACGACGACAATGATTTCGTATTGTTATTTCACGTGTAGCTGCAAAACGAATATAAAATGTACCTCCATCTCGCATACAAAACCTAAATATTATATTGTCTCAAGCGATGACTTTCGTACCCAAAAACGAAATATTATAATAAAGACCTCACATTATTTACCACAAATATTATTAGGTATATGTCGCTAATACTGCGCTTCAATGCATATTTTCTATCTATAAAAGAATAATCTCTATAGGTACCTAATTATTGACGGGTGAATGAATAAAGATAATACTGCACATACGTAACGACCATTAATGCACTTTATTATTTCGTTATTCAAATAAATAAATAACGTCTGCAGAGTGAAAACACTAAAGGTCGTCGTCATCTGAACGCAACAATTAAAGCGCGGCGATAATAGCTCGTTAATTGTGCATATTGCAGTACTTATATAATAATATGTACAAGTTGTTTAATTTATAAATACATAATTGCATAATATACCTTAAGTTATTATTAAGGTGCATTTAAAATGTACTTAGCAACAAATCGGAACAGTAGAAGAAAAGTTGCAAGTGCGACAACATCCATGCCCTATATAGTTATTGTTAATGAGAGTTACCTAAGTTACCTTACATAGGTGTATGGTGTACTAATAGTGGTAAGACGTTTTGACCATCTATATACGGGAGCGTAATAAACATAAAGTACTATATATAATAGCTATTAGGCTATACTTAAAGAAGGTAGGTATAAATTCAAGAGATATTGTATTGTTGTATTTGTCATGTGTACAATTTATATTTTATTTAAAATAAATGAATAATAAAAAAAAATAAAAAATACACCAAATACTGTCACTTGCATATACGGTTTGAAATAGAATTTCGAGTATAATTCAACAATATATTTAGGCATACGCTAAATGCTATGGTGACAATAATAGGCTTTACTGTATCCAAAATATTATGTGCATTACGACAGAAGAATGCGTTGAAAATTGTAATCACTGAAACGCTATATATGGGTTGGTCCACACAAACGAAATCGAACTGATAACGAGAGACATCGACAACAATACGATTCGAATATATATTTTTTACATGTGAGAATGGAGATGAACTAGTTGAATCGTATCCGATACGAAAACAATAATAATACTACAACAAAAAAAAAAAATGTTAAATTTGATCGGTAGAAATAGGTACTACGACGGCCCTGGACGCCGAAGACGGTTTCAATCGTGTCCGGAAAGTACTTTGTCGCACACCGGACGTCCTTGTAACTTTGCGACTTTACCGACTTTTCGCAATCGATGGGTAGAATTGTGTGACTGGCGAGTCGATATTAAATCTAAGCTGCTGCTTTACGGTTACTATAACCCGACCAGTGTTGGACATCTCGACACCCGACAACCGTTACGATTTTACAGACGGAAAAAAACAAACAGTGCGGTCTGCAAACTATATTTTTTAAATAATACCGCACAATCCTGCCGATCTAGGTGCAGAGCGAATGAAATGATCATGGGATACGATATTTTTCAATACGATATAGTTTTCGGACCACTGTTTTTTCCATTTTAAAACCGCGGTAATACGGTCACCGGGTGCCGAGACGGATTATGGCAAAATTAAATTGGTACTAATGTCATGACGATCTCCAGGAGTATAATATTATAATGAGTGACGACGTCATGACAATATAATATTGTTGTGCAACGCGGTACACGCGTGCGCCGCCGGTCGTTCAAAGACTACAACAATAACAATATTATTATACGATTCCCTTTTGGATCAATGAGCATGATCTATGTGAGAACGACGCAACCAACGTACTATGTCGACGCCGCCCAGTGCTACCATCGCGCGTACAACGCAAACAACGCGCGGACGACTAAACGCAAAACGAAAACACGAGGCAGAAACCATGTTGTTCTATCGTGGTAACATCGTTTAGTCGGTGACGACGATATCGCTATAATAATATTGTTATGAGAATATTACGAATCGTTTTCGACAAGTGTCGATTGCAACACGTGTCCGGTGGCCCGTTGTATTAGTGAGAAAAAAAAGAGAGAGTTTTTTTAGAGAAAATGAAGCGTTACAAAATTCGTTTCAATAAATTTTATAAGTAGAGTGTCCCGGATTGGTAAAAAAAAATGCTGGCGATACGAACCCAAATTCAAGTCTAACAAGTCGATAGGTTTTAAATAATATTACCAAACTACATTCAAACGAATCAGAATATACGACATTATAATTATTTCTATTATACGTCGTGTTGTTATACAAGATAACCACCCAACTGTTTCGAGTGATGATCACAATATTATTATTATCACGCAATATTCTGACATTAATCGTGGAGTGACAAGTTAAGAAAACATTATGCGTACACGACGTGTATAATAGATGTCACGTCGTTGTTGCAAGGGAAGAAGCGAACAAAATAACAACAATATAAAAATGTTGGCCCTTGGTCGGCGCCTGAATTCTAGCGGTCAAGCAACCGCACTTGCACGCCGTCAACCTGTGCAGCGTCGCGTATTTCTGTCGGGCATAACCGCTTACCCGTGTAAAATTATGAGAAAATCGTTATAATACCTTTCGCTCCCAATGCACATTACAATGTGCGCTGAATATAGTTGTGATTTATTTGTTCTGTGCGCATTTAATATTTATGATAATAGTATAGATTGATAAGAAAACATATGTTTAATATTAAAACAAAACATTTTAAGCCGTTCAAATTTGATAAAACTATTTTTTTTATTATTTTTAAACTCAACCGGATAACGTTTTCTGTAAAAAACGATTGAAAATTGTATTATTACTTCGATACGATCAAGCAAAAAGGACAACTTAGAATACTGTAGCAGAAAGTAATCACGACTTATTCGGAAACGTATTTTTCCCTTGCGACTTATGAGGGCATCGCCGTCACTATAATCTAAGGAGAATTGTATAGGCAACTTCACAGGCGTTCGCAAGCCGTTCGTAAGCTGACATTATTGCGGTTAAAGTACGAGGGGACTACTATTCTGCTCACTCGCATGATGCACATTGCACGTGTGTAAGAGAAACCTTTTTTTCGTGGTAAACGGTAAAATTCTGGGGAAGGAAAAGTCTTAGAAAAAGACTATTTTGTTCTATTTTATTTTATTGTTTATAATTATTAATCGTTTGTCTTTCAGTCGTTATGATTATTGAATAAAAATAAACAGCGGTCACAAATACTTTTAGTTTAACATTAGATTCCAATATTCTAATTAATTCCGTCACTTGCTTACTCCGATTTTCATTCAGAAAAAATATTTGAACATTCTCCATAATATTAACGACGGAACGACCTAGGTGCATTTTCAAAATCTATTTTTATGGTAAAATATTTTACGTAGAAAATTTGAAACTGTTACATTTATACAAAAAAAAGAAAATATGCAATGCAGCTCAGCCATTCCCTTGTATGTGTGTGCGATTTTCTTTTTTTTTTTTTTGAGAATTGAAATCAGGATGAAAGTTACAACGCATAATTAGAGTATTGGAATGAGTACTTTACGACTGAATACAAAATATACTTTAATCCCATCAACCAATCGGATTGCAATTACATTAAACGGCGAGTACCTAAGAGAGTATTAATAAGGAATAACCTGACCTATGCCGGTGAGTATGAAAAAAATACAGAAAGCCGTACACGCGCACTTGGAAAATTGGACATTTTTTAAAATTGATATCGTATTTATCTTATTACCTATGGAAACTATATTATTAACTTATGCCAACAAGGTATATTCACGTTGACTATAAAACGGCAATTTCAAGGGTAAGCCGTAAGTACAATAATTTCGACACCAAACACAAAATCTCACAGGTCATCGGGTGCGCCACAGCAGGAGTAATAATAACAACAGCAACAACAACAACAACAATAATAATGATATCGCATCATTCGCGACTCGTCGGACAGATGGTGCCACGGGATATTTTATCGCCTCTAACAAAGGCCTTATTTCGTCTGTGGCTGGGTGGAGCCTACGGGTCGAAGGGACGATGCATCATCCGTCAACTGTCAGCGGAAACCATTGCTGGCAATCATGGCGATCGGGGAAACCATCGTCGAGAGGCGGCGGCGGGAGGCGTGTTATATATTATTATACATTACGAAAATCCGGAACGTTTCGATTTGCGCAGTTTTTTTTTCTTCTAATATTCCAATCGCATAATATTTACGCGGATGGTGAAAAAATACAGTTGATTACCGACGAAACCACCGAAGCGCAGGATCAGTGGCGGCGAAGGACGCGATTGAACTCTGCACTATATAGATTTTGCGGATTTCGCGTCAGTGTTGGAAAACTGTGTTCCGCGAACGATCGAAAATCCCACCGAGATGCTCGTCGACTATAATATCACACATGCAGGTACAATCGCGATAACATTATCATATAGGTACTCTGTTGAATTATTATACGTCGTTCACAAATCACGCAGCGACCGCGGCGTGAAATCGTTTTTCTAATTTCGCGTGCAGTAAACAATAATCGTTAAAACGATGACGATAAAAAACATATTGGTATACAGTGCATCGGATAAAAGTCGTCGTTTACCGCGATATTAATTTTGTACGCCGCCGCCACGGGGTAAGAGAACGACGGCGTTTAAAACATTTTATGCACCTACCGCGACCGCGGTGTATGTATATACCAAAATATATATATATTATGTACACGACGTAGGGAGATTTTATCGTCCCCTTTTCCATTCCGCGCGCGTGCGTAGGTATATCCGTACAATGATATTACGGAGCCATAAAAACCACAGCGCTCTCGCGTCAACCCATTCCTCGAGCGCAAATTATCGTCAGCGTTCTTTACGACCGTTTAATAAGTCGTAAAAACGCTGTTTCAACACCAACGCCGCCGCCGCTGCCACCACCACCGCAGTCACTATATAATTTAACGCACAAGTTTCCGCGGCGGCGACTGTACATATATATTTACGGGTGTATAAACATAAATAAAATATAACTCTTCCCGCGGTCTAGAGATTACACGGCACAATAATTATCAAGGAAAACGAACGGAACAAAAAAAAAAAAAAAAAACACCAGCCTTAAATCGACCGTGCAAAACTGTACGCACCAGAACCCCGCCGAACGAAATGTATAATGTTATAATTTATAATGATCGCCGTGCGTTCGGCGACCGAGATTTTTCACGCGAGTTAAAAGACAATCTATATAATTATTGTTATTAATTATATTCCGTATGCGCATTTCAAGATTATAATAATATTACACACACCGAAGCTGCAGTTCAAACAGACGCGCGTAAATAATTGTGTACCGAAATACTATTATACTGTGTGATGTTTGCCGCCAACTTTTTATCTACGAATATTTTTACTATACAACACCGCATACTACCTAAAGTGAATGTCGGACGTAAACAAAGCGTTTGATTTAAGCCCGAAAATTTGTCTAATTTGATTGGCCACATCCTTATAAATGATATATTATATAATGTTATATTTTGTTCATTTAATTTTGGTAAGGTTTCTATGATATAGTGTTCCCTATATTATAGGCACCTACTATGCCTGCGTGATATACGTACAAGAATGGAAATATTGAACGACTCGATGTATCTGAGGAATATAAGACTATTATAAATTGATAGAAATACAATTAATTTATGTTAAAAACATAAATCGTCAACAATAATAACTTCTATATAAGAACGAGTGGTTTAAATAATAATAAAAAAATAAAATTATATTTCTCAAGTATTGAAAATTGAAAATTATATAATGGGGAAAATTAAAAAGTATTGTTACCTATAGGTACCTTCTAAATAGGTATATGTTACGTTATAACACTAATTAAATATGTATTGATGTATTAATTCAAATAATTAACTTGCCTTTTTAATTTGTTTATGCTTAGTCCCGGGCAGTTATAACAAGTACTAAGAAGAATTGTGTATTTTAGTTACATAATATTGTGTTGATTGCAATAAAATGGAATTTGAAAAATCGCTAGATCTATAGAATAGGTATTTCATTGTAAAAAAAATTATTCGATGACGTAGTTCAATATATTTATTAGGTAGGTATCATTGGCAAAAATGAATAGTTTTATTAACATTAAATTAAACTAAATTAAATCTTCAACTAATCTCAGAACATCATGCCGTATAGCAATGAAGTTGTTATTTATAATTTATATATAGGTATACTAATGTGATGTTTATTTATTTTTTTATGTAAATTTACATATTTTATTTCATATTTTAATTTATTAATTATGTATAATTTAACATTTGATATATTTTACTGAATTTTAGTATGCAATAAACCTTTTAATTATTGAAAACTTTAGCACCTGCTATATCCATATTCTATAATTATGATTCATAAATATACGGTACAGAAAACCAGAGATTTTGAATGGTCGTATAGTGTAATTTTGCTAACGCGTATTTATAAAATTATAATTAAATTGGCAGTTATCATCATTGTTTAATGCATATGTATTATGCTGTATATCCACACCAATAAATGTACAGATAGCAGTTGAAAAAAATATAAATGAATTACTAAACGGAAACTACAAGAAAAAAATATTTATAAATATTTCATAGCTAAGCCAAAACTAGTTATGTAAATGCATATTAAGCGCTTCAAAATATTAAATTATTTGTCAATAAATTACGCTTAAAATTTTTAAGCTACAAACTACTTTGTACCTTTATATATATACTTATAAATTATTTAACATACAAGAATTCGAGTTTAAATTGATTTGGATAATGTAATAATTAAAATATATAAAAATTGATTGAAACATGATACAGTTATTACAAGAAGTTTTAAAATGTTTGACAACGTTATATATTATTATGATAATTCATACTACCTATAGTACATATGTTATAAGGGACACGGAACTGTTTAATTATACCTACATGTACGTATATCTACGAATTATATTATATTACCATATGACATTTTTGTTGGGTCAAAAAATATTTATACATATTTTCATAATATAATATTTTACTGTTTATTATTTTTTTTTTTTTGGAAACACTAAGTTTATATCGTTTTACAAATTGTACAGTGTACACGCTATGTGTTATATAGGTACCTACTGAATCCTAAGGTATCCAATAAAAGTCGAAAATTACTTTTAGTCCATCATCATATAATTGTTGGACAACAATATAAACATGAATGAAAACAATATGAAAAAAATTGAAAAAAAATTACCTGGTTATTGGTTTGAAATGTCAAAAGAGAAGCTCACTCAATTCGACTACCGAAACGACGACGATGACGACAACGATAGATTATGTCATAACGAAGTAGAAAAACCGACTGCGATGCTGCTGCAGTGCTTACACACAACGATGACCGCAGATTTCCGAAAAAAAAATCGTTTTCCCAGCGATTCTCGGAGCCCCCATCGGGACCCCCGCAGGATTAACAATTAAGTGATTAAAATTTTATTGTCCCTCTAAACGGACGCGTCGTGTGCGCGCCACTATAATAATATATTAATAACATAATGTATCGCTCGGAGAATAATGGGATAAATACGCTATAACGATATTATAATATTCGTTTTTAATTATGTGCGCGCCCAACTCTCGATTGAGACGTCAACTGTATATACCACCGTGACAGGATACCGTATAATATTACTGTACCTACACACAAAATAATATATTATTATACGGTATATTTAATAATATAATATACACGGGACCCCGCATATGGGTTGTGAGGCGGCGACATCATGACGAAACTTGATATAGTCCCGCAGGGGTCGCCCCGTTGGCGGAGAGGGTACGTGGCTGCTATTAAAATTGATGTCGTAAAATTATTTAGGTACACTGCTCAGTATACTTTGATTTATCGCGCGCGTTTCTGCGGGATAAACAATAGTAGGTAGTAGGCATAATATGCGTGCGGCGTGGTGGTCGGAAAGTGCACAGCCGCTTTTTTAGATACACATAAAGATAAAATATAGTGAAATTCGACCATAGACTGGGAAAAAAACGAAACGAAAGAAGCAAAAAAAAAATGTCCGGTTACGCGATAAACATCGACGTAATATAGACGATCATAAATTGTTGCGATTTATACATAGGGTACTACATGGTTTATCGCGGAGGCGAATCTTCCTAGTAACCTTTCTAGCACGTACCCATCACAGTAATTAGTTTACAAATGTTGTAACATTGAATGAGCGAGCAACAGCTCCAGGGAAAAACGACAGAATAATCATCGTCAAAAAAATATAACGAAACAAAGTTGGAAATGTTTTAGTCACCGCGGTTTTCGACTTAGAATGCGATTTATTCGATATATTTATAGGCATAATACTTATTTATAGTCGGAACATAATATTATATTATGTTACTACACGCATATTAAATTAGTGATGTATAGTGTTTTTAATTTTAACTATACACCGTTTCTAATCGGCCACGGAAAGAAGAGAGTATAATTTATTTATAATACTATTACACAATCGCGTCCAAAGACGCTTATTAATTATAATACACTTATTAATTAATGCATTTTTTTTTAATATAGAACAACTACATATTTAAAGACTTTTATGTTCATATCTGGTATATATAGAGACGACACAATGTGCACACGTGTGTGCACTACGCTGTATAATATTCAAGAGACAACTTTACAAGCAAATATTATGCAATACACTTTCGCCGTGCATAGCAGCTGATATAATAATAATTCTTTTTGAATTTGTCTTTTAAATTCAAATAAAATTCTACGTACATTTATTGTACAAGGTTTTTTTGTTTTTCGATAGGATTAATTTTTGTTTTACATAATTTTCATGGTGGGGGGGGGGAGAGAAAATAACGAAGGCGTTGAATTAAAATAAATAGTAGCGCAGCCTGTATAATGATAATGTCGTGTATAGTATGAAATATACGTTATTCTTCACGATCGACAAAACTATTTCCAAGGCGACGTTTTGATTTTTATACTTTTTTAAACGCATTTTCTGAAAACCGAAACTCGTGCACTTAACCACATGGCAACACGTGGCGAGTTATATGTACGGTCTATCGCTATAAAAACATTTCATATGCTACTGTGTAGTGTATATAACAGCCTATAATAATATTGTTATTTCAACAGAGTTTGGTGAATGGTAAACAGGGAATGAAAAAAAAATCCACCGTTCTTTTAAATTACGGTTGAAATAATGTTGCAGTGATTCCGCGGAGCGGTGTTTGGAATTTCGGACGGTTTGTTGTACGCACTATGCGTTGTAGCAATCG
The DNA here is from genome assembly GCA_027563435.1 of Nasonovia ribisnigri. Taxonomy (NCBI): domain Eukaryota; kingdom Metazoa; phylum Arthropoda; class Insecta; order Hemiptera; family Aphididae; genus Nasonovia; species Nasonovia ribisnigri. The sequence continues at coordinate 16,738 of JANEHU010001066.1, read as the reverse complement.
AAAAATGCTTACCAACGCCCAATGCGTAAAATGCGTCTCATATATTATAGGTACATGTACGAAATATTTTCCAGAAATATTGCGCAGTGTATGATCGTCGGTGCATGTAATTATGCATCACTCTGACTCTGTAATCACATACCTCGTCCTGATTACCATATTATTATTACTACAACGGTGAGATATAGGATTATCAGTTAATCACTATATATTAATATGATCACAAACAAACGCGCAGTGAAATACAATGTATATCAGAAAAGTGCCAAGGATGATAACGTGCTATATTATAATGGTTATCGCAGCAAAAACTTTTCGATATTTTATAGATTTTATATTATTACATTTATAACAATTACAATATTATATATTTTGTTATTTATAGACATAATGTTTCAGTCATAACGCCGTACACACGTAAGGTAGGTATTAGGTATAATACGCAGCGCAATATATATAGGCACGACAGTGGCTCGTTGTCGTCGTCGTCGTTGTTTACCCGAAACAAATAACCGACTAATGAATTTATAACGGTACACGACTATATAATGCGTCGTGACGAAGACCAGGATCGCACGTCTTGTTAACACACACGCGGCCGGACCGAGAGCAGAATATTCTATATTTGAGAAGATTTATAATAATAATAATAATATACTCGTGTACTGTAGTCTCCCGTTCGTGTATCGTACATAGGCGACGTTACGCGCGCAGAACAATCGAAAGAAGAAGCCGGTCCTTTGTTCCGTCCCCTCCCATCGCGCTACGCCACAGAAGAAAATTTCACTAGGACGAGAACCTCGATTATACACAATAATATTATATTATAATACGAGAAAAACGTCAAGACGTATCGTATAATAGGTATGGGGATTTAGCGATCGGATTCGACCGTGCGATAGCGTTATTTTTAATGTAGATCGATCAGAGATTCTCAAACTTTCTTTCACGCATACCTCTAATGTTAAAGACTTAAAACAAAACAATTCAAAATAATAAATCGGTAAAATATTGTGATCAATACAGGTATATACATATTATAAATTACTTCCCGTACCACCGAATAGTTTTCCGCGTACCATCAGTGGTATGCCGTATGCGTGACTAAAGTTTGATAACCCCGAAAATAGATCAATAATTGGGCGTTGGTTTGTTTTTTTTTCTTCAAGAGAAATCATTTAATCATTATAATGTTTATTCGAATGTCATCAGCAGCGGACGTTTTCGTTCGACGGTAAATAAGAAGTTATTAATTATTACATATTTTCATGTCATATTATTATGTTTGTCGTTATAAAAAAGAGGCCCGAATTTAATTAAACCAAAGTAAACTCATACGAAATATCATCATGAAATCGTATTATTCAAAAATATATTAAAACCTTTATCTAAATAAATTATAATTAGGTATATATCAAGTTCGTATGGAATTTCGATTTAGACCGGATGATGATTTGTGTCGGTTTCATTCGAACGTGTTAGGTTGTGGGTTGAGTGCTAAGTGCGCCTAACTGTTTTTCCATGTGTATTTTATATCACTCAATTCGAAAAAAGGGTGGGTGTATGGACCTATAGGTATACAATGTGAATTTTCTCCGAGAAAAATCTTCGACACGATAATGTGGCACTACATATTTTATTAATGACGCCCAAACTTATACAAATATAACCATATACTTATCGACGCACCACGGATACGGCTGACCATTAATTACATTTATATCCCTTATTATAGCAACGTATATTTACAATTTTAGAACACACTTACAAGCAGGTAGTTAAATCATTATATACAATTATCATTGTAGGTATATAGTGTAAAATAAAAGTTGTTAGTTTTAATACAATTATGCCCAATAATATTTTAATAAAAACAGAAGTTTTAAATAGCATCTAATCAATTAAAAAGGTCCACTACGCTTAATCATTATGACTTAATATACAAGTTAGGAAGTGAATGGCCTATAATGGTCGTAATCGGTAACACAACAATATTAATTATCAAAAATAACGTTTAATAGAAAATCAATAAAACGTAGAATATGTAATGAATAATAATGTATAATGGTCATCGTCGTCTATCAGAAATATCTTTGTACCCGGTCTTATACCCTATATGACTATAATATAAGCGACCGCAAGGGGATGGGCTACGGGTTTAGACCCTTTTTGCGGATCGTTTAAATGTGTATACCGCCATCACACAAATGATATTATATAATGATGGTATAGTTATGGCCACGTTACAACGCAGCTGTAGGGCGAGTTAATAAATTATAATATAATATGTGAATAAAAAAGTTCATTTGTTATCTCTCGGTTAAAAAAATACCGGATTTTACAAAAATGTCACCTCACGCATAGTTGAAGAATCCTAGTTTGCAAATTTTTCGTCACGGTAAACTTAAAGAGAAAGGTATATGATCTGCATCGTCGTGTGTACAGAAAACATCCATCGAGGGACGTGCGTTGGTAGTAATACTGTAATAGTGCCTTCGCGACAATCACGACCGCTGTCGTCGTCGTTAAAACTGATTTGTTAACGAAGGAAAAACGTTAATAAAGTTACAAAAGAATTTAACCTACATTATTAAAGTCGGTATCCATCAACAAACTATATCGCTAAATTGTTGGAAAATGTAAATTATGCTGGTTTATCTCGTTTCAGTACATAATACAAGACTGCTATAAGAGGAGTCGTTTAACATATATTTCAAACACACATCACTTCGAAGAGTTCACTTTTTTTTCCAAAAACGTTATTGCAATAGTTTCCAGCACTTAATATTGCCTTTATTTTGACACTGTAAGTTCCTAATATACTAGTATGTTGCTATTTGCTAATACCACTATTGACTTTGGATTTTTAAATTTATAATATGAAGCAGAGTCTACTTTTAAAAACATGTGAATGAATATAAACACTGATAGATTTTTTTTTATATAAAAATATTAAGGTAAGTTAAGAGGATTTTTATTTTTATTTTTTAAAATACAATTTAGTTTAAATTTAATTAGATTTTATAAAAGGTATCTACTGAAATAAGTGAAAAAAAAGTTGCATCCCGCCGTGACTTTATTGTCGTATACCATTTCGCTTATTTAAATGATTGATTAATATAAGCTCGGTTTCAGGTACCTCTACCTATAGATTATGATTTAAAATTCAAAATTAGCCAGTGCTTTCTACGCAATAAGATTTAAAAAATACAGGGACAATATAAAAATATTCTTTATCTATAAAACGTGTGTCCATTGTGTTTAAAGAATCAATCTGTGGAAAGGGACGGCGTCAACAGGGTTATATCTGATCGGGCGTGATCTATATAATATATTATACGCATTTGGATCGTATCGTTCGCACTTGCGAAAAAAATATATAGAATATAATAATATATTATGTGTACACGCGACGGACACTCGGAATATTGGCAATATCTGGAAAATTGATAGGAAAATTCACCATCTAGACGAGGGGGTAAGGAGAGGAGTGAGCGTATACGATATTTTATTATATTCTATAAATGTTTATTATGTACACAGCATCGGTGGTGAGGGGGACCCGACAGGGACACTACGGGCGGCGGCGGGTGGGGCGGTGGCGTTTTTTGATAAACAGCTAACACGCGTCAGTGGACATCCGGTTGGACGTTTGCCCGTTGCAATATAATAATATATAATACCATATAAATATGAATAGAATATAAACATATATAATATATATTTCTACGGTGCGGTGGCGGGTGCGGGCGGAACCATAACCCCGTCGAGCGTATAAGGACTGCAATATCGGCGTATAATATATTATAATACTATATATATACCAAAATAATATATAATAATACATATAGTGCGCGTGATTTATTTTTATTTAATATTATTTTTGTTTTCTACATATGGATTTTTGTTTTTATTATTATTATTTATTTATATTTTCATCGTTTCATCATATAGATAGGCGCAGCGGAAAACAGCTCCACATTGTATTATATATAATATACTCGTCGGCGGGACGAGAGACTATAATATACGCTAAATCCGTACATTTTCACGTGCCGTATAACAAATAACCCCCAAATACGATAACGAGCGATTTTTGATGGTGCACGGTTACGAATCGAACGTTATTCGTGTTTGTAGGTACATCATGATAATAATAAATACGGACGGCGCACGCGACTGCGATTCGGAAACATATTGCTATACAGATAAAACGGTGAAAAGCGAACAGAGGTAAACGATGATATGTTACTATTTCTGAGTTTGTTTTGAGAGAATTTACAACATTTTGAGGTGAAAAAAGAATACGGAAAGTCGTAATAAAATGTTTTTCAAACGAACATATCATTATTATCGTAGGTACATAGTGGGTATATATTAAGTATACCGACCGACCGCGAAAAGCGATGTACAACATTATTAATTATTAAATATAATGTATATAAATTGTAATTAAAAATTCGACTGAAGTCCGGTGCAACAACGTAATATGACGTGCGCTAAACAAATAACGACAATTGCGTGCTAATATATAGAGATAAATAATAACAATATAAACTTGTAGTTGTAAATACATAACATTTTTGCAACTCACCGAGTAGACCTCAATATATAGGTTATATTATACAAAAACAAAGAGAAAAATCGACGTCTTCTTACCTGCAACAAAAAATAAAAATAAAATTATTAGATTACTCACTATACATATATTAATAATATAATATTATGTATATTGAATCATGAATCATCGAGATAGGAAATTATTTTGTGAGTTATTTATAGAAACAAAATACGCATGACTGGCGCGGATGCGAGCAGCTCTAATCTGAAAGGTGAAACGCGCAAAGCACAATAAATCACATTATTGGCTAAATGAAAAGAAGAAGCGTTTTATAATTTATTGGCGCTGTACATGTATAATATTATATTATATACGACGCGTTATCAGTTTCACACAAAAAAAAATAAATAAATAAAATAGTTCGACACGCGCGTCAATAATGATTTTACGATCGGTTTTTTTGTTCCTTTTGTATACCGTACCCGCGGGCTTTTTCCGCACGCGCACATCGCGTGTATGTACAATATAATATTTTCCGCGTCCCCTCCGAAGTATAATTATTATCATGACAATTGGAGCCAAGCGCGGTTAAAAAATGACGTGGGTACGCTTTTATTTTCCGGTTACCTATACCGATACTGCACAGACAATCGAAATTTAGCCAATAGCCATGTAGTAGGTAAAATCCGGCCCCAGTCATACATTATTTGCGGCTTTCACTGTGTATGGTACCGGGGAATATTTTGTAATATTATAAAATGAGAGATTTCAAATTTTTTACTGTTATACTATAGTTATTATAGGTTTAGGAACCTAAAACATTTGCATAAACTTTGTGGATGGTTTCATACAACAGTAGGGATCCAAATAAAAAATTCTACTTGGAAAACCGAGTACCTATATAACTAACAGTTTAAATCAAAAACTGTATTTTGCTTAGTTTTGGCATGTATTTGAAGGTTTTTGATTAGAAGAGCATATTTCCGCATTATCTACCTTTTTAGTTTTTTTTTATTAACCTATTCTGCAAAAAAAATTGTTTACAATGAAAAATTGAAATACAAATTATTATGAAATTAAAATTTCAATAATTCAGTAAATCTATTTTTGTTTTAGCGCATAATATAATTTGTCAATTTTTTGATTCATATTTGTGTGTGTTTTTAGACCTAAGCTTATAATTATACTATTATATAGTGTGCAGAATGATGACAAAGGCACATTGCACTGCGTGGTATTCAAAAAGTATGATAAACGCTGTGCTCACTCAATCACTCAAGTCACATACTACGACCATCATATCAACAATGCATATCCTATAATACAATATTTAATTATTGTAAGACGTATTACCATCAGGTATCGCAGGGCTTTCAATTCATTAAGTAACCTGCAAATTGCTGTCTCTTACAATATTATCTAAAAATTTACCTTTTTCAGTGAAAAATGTTCAATAACTATTATAAGTGAGTTACACGTGTCTAATATATCGCACCACTCAGGCTTAACGCGGGAAATCGATTCGAAAGAAAACGGCGGTCGTGTACGTGGTATAGGTATAGGTGTAAACACGAAAACAACTCGATTATAGGTTATGAGTGCGCTTATAGTGCGACTTGGCACGTACCCTAGTCTTGTCTATACAACTATGTATAACGGCGCTATCGGCGGGGAAAGAGAGAGCAGCGATATATCGCTTCAACGATCGGATACCAATTAAAACGTATTTATTGTGTACATATTAAGAACTAACCTGAAAATGTAAATAACAGCCAATCTATATGTTTATTTTTATATTATACGTCTATGCCACAAAATCACAGTATGTCTAGTTGGTGTAACTCGTAAAACACATTTTTACGGGTGTCAGGGAAATAAACAAACTTTTAATAAAAAAATAAAAAAAATGAAAAATCCTACCTACCTACTCGTACGATCAAACCATCCTAAATGTAAACATTTATTTTATGATTTATTAAACGAGCTTAATAAATTACTATAACGTCGGACACGTTGACGTTAATCTCGTTAGCGCCTTTTTTTCGAATTCACAATATATGCGACGCTGTGTAATATATTGTCCTAATTATAATATTTTATATTTTTTAAAAACTAAACTTTCGGAAAGAATTCGGCGACACCGCACGCTGTAGGTATTAAAACACAGTATAATCCGTAATCCGTATAAACGAAGGGACGCATGATATTGAGTAAACATATACATGGGCATAATTATACAGTCGCGGAAAACTAACTTTTCATCAGACGATTGTAATAATATAATATATTACATCTGTAATATAAACATAAATGGGCCACGGGTTGCACTTGTACTTTATAGTGTACGCCAGCAGGGGTGTTTAACACTTAACGCGCTCAAATACAATAGGATATATAAATTTTATTAAGTTATTAAAAGACACCTATAGCTATTGAGGGCGGACGTCGATCTCATAGTTTAACAATCGCAAGTGGGTATATTATTATATACATAATATAATATATTATATGCCCTACCATAAATCGACTAAGTATTATAATATACTAAATACACGATATCATATAAAAATTGTATTGTATAGTATAGCGCGCATTAAACGATTGAGATTTTCCTACCCCGACGACTGTAAACACTGCAGTATACTCGCCGATCGTATAATAAAAACTATATATACATAGTAAAATATACGGTGTATATATATGCGGTAGGTAAGTATACTTCCGAGGTACAATTCCCGATGTACATATAATATGATGTGTACTTATATATAATATTATAAATAATATGCGAATTCTTGCGACGACGGCAGCGGCACGATATATATATATTAAAGCGCACGCCCACGCGTGACTCGCCCTGTATATATATCTACGATGTAGTGTATACACACACACAAAGTCCTTTTGTTCTGCAGACTTAAAACCCGTTGAGCGCGGGGTGAGGGGACCCCCGTCGCGCCGAAAGCTCGTTAATAACGCACCTATCACCGCAGTCGCGGCGGCGGCGGCGACGTAAGGGCGCCCCACCCCGTGTCCAGTATTACACCGACCCGACCCGGCCACCCCCCCACCGGTAGAGTTTTAAGTCCCGACGTGATTTAGCCCGTCGCGGTAAATATATTATATACGCTTATATAAACGTGTATATATACACACACACCACCGCGCTTATTATTTATAATATTGTTTTCGTATATATACGCGACGCGATAGTTTACCGCGCGAAACATTTTGCGGCGCGGGGTGAAAAAAGAAGAAAAACAAAAGAAAAACAATAACGTACACGCGCACTCCGCAGACCGAATCTCGTTTGTGTCGAAATTAATTGTCTGATGGGGAGGCCTCGGGTCGTTAAGCATCGCGGAAAATTATAACGGGCTCCGCGCGTCGAGCGAGGCTTTTTTCAGCGGCGGCGGTGCTGCACCCACTATACTACTATACAGGGGGTTTTCGTCGTCGTTGTTAATCGTATTATTATTATCATTATTTTGTTTACAATCGTTTCAACCGACTTTATAATATTAAATATTATATAAGATATAATAATAATTATCACATTACGTACACTTATATATAGGTATACCTACCTAACGGGGTACGTGATAAATCTTATACTTACATTTTATGCGTACGTATAGCATAGGAAAAACACAAAACGCAGTATTTAATGGATTTCGTGTCCATGACGGTATAAATTATTATAAGACGTAAAAAAATATAATACTTATATTATTGGTGTAGGTAGGTATGTAATAGGTAGATAATATACGTTCGGCTCGATGATCGGACCGGACCTAGGCGGATTCAAATGGACACGAGTTCGTTTCCGACTTTATAAACAGTGGCGTCATTTCAGTTTCTAATAGCGGGAGAGGGGGCAAAAGTTTTGGTCAGTCCAAATGCATAACATAGTAAAAATATGTCTTTTAAAATCAGACAGCTCACTGGGGAAATGCTCACTTTGCCTCCCACCAAATGACTAGTGAATACATGATAAAATAATATTAATATTTACGGTGCATTTTTAATGTCGCGGTAGAGTGTACCTTATACCTAGCTAAACAGCGTGTGTGTGTAGATATACACATCGTGTGTGTCTCGAAAACTAGATGTGTATATTTTTATTGACGCTTCAAGGGCAACGCCGTAAATTTATTATTCTTACGACGACAGCGCATTGTTGCATAACGACTATAACGAGACACTAGCTGTATAGCAGCTTTATTATATAGTAGAGGTACCTACACATATTACGCACTAAAGTCAGTATTCCAACAGATCGGTACACATTATTATGGAAGGTACCTATAATATTACTGCCGGTTAAAGTGCTTACTAACCTACTCGCATAATATATAACGTATAACTCTGAAAAACTGTACCAACACTAAACGCGTACCTACACACACAGTTTTATATTAATGGACCGTTTTGTATTCCAACGAATGCAAATTATTCAGACGAGGTTATTATATATAGGAACATAAGTAGTCATGCCGGTACACGATTTTTTTTTATTATTATTATTATCAAATATATTCGCTCTAAATATGACATAGTGGCTTAAATAAGAAGTGTTTTTTAATATATACAGTTATATATAGACGAACGTATTCTGCACATAATTTATTTCCCATGTTTGTATATTGAAGACAACCAGAACTTTTCGTAAACGGCATTGTTTACTTATCGATTACTTCTGAATCCAGCAGGTAGGTACCATTTTATATATTTTATACTTGTGCGTGCGTTAATAAAATAAATTCATAAGAATATATAATATTGTATCACGTTATCATGTACTGCAGATGAAAAGAATTTCAAAACGATTAATGAAAGTTTATACGAATAATTATTGTTGAATGCGCATACCGACATACCTACTTTCAAAGACTCGCGTATATATAACTAACGCCAAGTCTTAAAAGAACAACTATGCACTACACTTGATATTAGGGAAAAACTAATGAATATTTATTTACGAGATTTGTTATAGAATGTGCCTATGGTAAATTAGATTTTGAATAGAAAATGTATAGTATTTTAATGAATAATTTACAATATACCTACATTATTCGTATTACGTACAACATAATATGTAGGTAATACATGTAGATTATAGCTGATATAATAATTATTATACCTTATTCTCAATATTGAAATTTCCATGGAATCCAACCGATATCGATATAAAGATAACAAAAATAATTACTTATATCATCAAATTTAATTAAAAAATAAAACACCTTATATTGAAAATATCCAAAAACAAATAATATTTTAATATCCTGCAGAGGTGTTTTAAACAATTTAAAACAATTTTTATGATAAGTCCACTTTAAAAATATTTTCAATGATAAATTATTCTTTACTGATTTGAACGAACCGAAAAATATACATTATTTAATATTTAAGTATATAATATATTATAATTAAAATATTTCTTATGGTGAAATATATCATGATTGATTCGGGTTAAATGTAGTGACGTATGACCTATGATCTTGATCTATACCCGATTTAACTCGTATACAATTTCCAAATTAAATTTTCTTTCAAACTTCTCAATTTTACACTGTTCCAAACAATAAACTTTATATAAAAAAAATAAATAAAATAGCATCAGATAATATATCTTGTTAGTATAACATGTAGGTTGCGTTTTTACTTTTTTAATTAATGTTAAACTATAATAATATTTAACTCTATTAATTAACGTAATATTATATAGCGGAATACAATTACACGCAAGTGTCCATATCATAAACATAAAGGTACTCCCAAACACACCCAACACTTCATTAACATCATCTTTACTTTATTGTAATTCACCGAATAAGTAAAGTGAAATTGAAATATGGACTGTATATTATATTATTATTCATCAAAGTGGTTAAACACACTATGCGTCGAAATCCGAACGAAACGAAACTTTATTTTTTTATACTTTTATGTTTGTTTAAAACACATATTTTAATACGCTTTCCAGACATGATCTATGTGTTTTATTAATTCACGGCGATAACAAATACTACGATTACATGACGCCTATATTTATGGTATTTATGAGCAGAAAATGTGTAGATACAGCGATTTGTATCGCAATTGTGAGTAATAAATTTATCATTAAATAATGCGGCTGTACGTCATGACGATCGTTCGAAATATTATAACAAACGTGAAGCCTACCTACGGAACTAACGAAAAATAAATGTACTTACTTACACATTATAATTACTATCAGTAAATAATAATGGTAACACTAAATCACTAAAAACATCGTATAATAATACAAAAGTACTGAAATATAAATTTAAAACATGTATTTTTGTAGGCGTATATTTTATAATAATAATTCGTTATTGTTGTGCGCGTTTATGGGACAAACGTATAGTAACAGTAATTATATTATGTACAGACCTGAAAACAAAAAACCGGTTCTCGGACACGATTGAGCTATCAGACGAGAAAATATAGGTATGTCTATATGTATAATAATAACGAAAACCCTTCGCGCGACAACGACGTTCTCACCGTGGCCAATCGTCCCTCGCCGAGCGCGCGTATATTGTATAATGACGTTATAATTATTATGCACGATATACATATTATTATTATTATTATTATTATTATTATATATACCTATAGTGTAATATATTCATCCATTATAACATATTGTTATTATTATTATGAGCTGTTTCGATATCCGGATGGGGTTGACATGGTCGTTTTCTATAATCTGGTTCACTAATTATTATTTTACATAATATTAATAATAATTTATATAGCAGGTACTATATAGTATTATTATTATTATAAAACGCCGAAACGAAATTTACCTGTCGTGCGACCCCGGAAGAGTCGCGTTCGCGTACACTCGACGGACGACGCGACGTCACAGTCATGTAATGATGTCATATCATCCCCGGACACAACCGGTTGTAGGCGGCGGCGGCGCCGGCGAAAAACTAAAACGAAAAACTGTTCGCGCACTGCACTTCAGGTCTCCGTTCTGATCGAATCGAATTTGAAAATTGATTTTATTAACGACGGCGACCGCACTGCGAACTCTGGTATATATCATGCGGTATAACGACGTCGTCGAGCGCACCGTCACCGTCGTACATCGGACGCGTATTGAAACGCTAGTCGTGCGCGCGTACGTGTGTGTGCGCGCGCGCGCGCTCGCGTATTTTTTTTTATTCCGTTCCGCCCCGCGACCGTGTTGCCCACACCGACGACGATCGCCCGCCGCCGCCGCCGCGACAGCCGCTGCAGCCGTCATACTCATCGTCACCAACGCCGATCGCTCGCTACCGTATTCACTCATATAACATATCACACACACACACACACACACACACACGTGTGTGTGTGTGTGTGTGTGTGTGTGTGTGTGTGTGGGGTCCTAGTGGTGTATACGCTTTTGGTGGTGGTATAGTGTTGGTCTATAACGTAATACGAATCGTATTGTATGAGCGAGCACACGCGCACCCTTGTTTACTCGCCGCCGCGCGACGACGGTGACGACTCTCAGCCGCCGCCATTCGCATACCGGGTTCTCATTTAGGACACCGAAACTATATAATATATTGCATAGGATAATATATATTACATATAAGTATATGAGATATATGGGCACAACGGTAGTAAATGTATTTTTGGTTTTTAGTTTTTGTATTCTATTGTATTGTGTTTTTTTGCAGAGGAAGTACCACACCTATATATATATATACGAGATTTGATCCTCCCCTGTTATTATACGCACACGATTACGGGTAGGAAAAATAGTTCTCTGCTCCCTATACGAAATACGAATATAATACGCTGCGGGCCCTTATTCTATGGATTTTTACCTTCTGCTCAACGTTTATGTAGGTATATTACGTGTGATGAGAATAGCATAGAAGTAATTATTTAAATCTACAAATATTTACATTAATTTCATTTATATAATATCGTATGATAATTTTGGAATCGTTCAAAGAGGATAATAGGTTATGAATATGAATAATTTTTATTTATTCTTACTACACATACTGATCAAGTCAAATGCATTTTTGAAATTGGCCAATTTGGGTGCTACCTGCTACTACTCCATAGAGTATAAGGCTTGTGCTAAGCTTCAAACCATACAATAATTATTGGTATAATATATGTATATAGGTACACTGGTGTTATGCGTTCGCCAACTTTTGCACATATTTTTGATATTTTGCTATAACTGCTTTATAGTATAGGTAATGTAGGTAGGTATATAATGTATTTATACCTACGAGTAGGTAGGTTAAAATTAAAATTGTATTAAAATCTTTATTAATCTCAAGAAATATGGCAACGAGTGGGTGAACGAATTCTTCGATATGCGAACAGCTTTCACTATCCTGTTGTCAAAAAGTTTACATATTATAGGTAGGTACGCGTATAAATAAATTTATAAAAATAAAAAATTGGCATTATTACCTCCGGCTGCAGTTTTAATAAGCACCCGTGTAATAGTTTTGGCAAAAAAAAATCCAATTATGAATCAGAAGCGTCTGCTCATTATATATTATGATGCTAAATATACAAAATATTATATACATAGGTACCTATATACAAATTTTTTTCTTTTTGTATTCCAATTTCATATAATATTATACAACACGCCTTCAGCGAAACGTATCGCGGTGGCGGCGGCGTGTGTACGAGGAGTCTAACGCGATGGATGAACGCACGAAAAATAAAAACAATTTTTTTGCGCCGCCGCGGTACGGTGGTTTTTTTTATTGTATGCGACGTTTCTCTCGGCCAAATTGTCAAGTCTGGTTTTATTTCTATATTTTGCCGCCAAACATACTTGGCACTGATTGTGGACGTTCATATATATGTATATCGTATACACGCACGCTCGGGCGATTTCCCGTCCACACCCAACGCTGCTGAACGCCGAAAAGTATTTATTATGTTCTTGTTTCCACGAGTATATAGGTTTTACAATTGTATAAAATGATATTATCAAATAAAACACGTTATGGGTCGCCTTGAATAATATCAATAATTTATGGTATAGTGACTAATGACTATAGGGAGAGGACTGAGGAGTATATTTAACGTTTCGGTATCAACGCGAATAACGTCGACCCGTCAAAAATGTTTCGTGTAATCGATCTTGAAACATAATCGTAGCTAGGCGCGTATATAATATTTATTATTATAATACCTACAGTGAAATGCGCGGAAAACTCGGTTTTCAATTCCGTGACATCGAGATACCCATATGGCTACACACCATATAAAACGGGTAATAATTATATTAACGCGTATACTACATAATATTATTATATAGGTACGCAGAAACATTCGTCTCGCACGGTCACACGATATACGCGGTCGATAAAAGTATTATGGTTTTATTACTGTTGTTTTTTTTATTTCCACACACATTATTACTGCTTAGAAAAAATTCCGTTGGCGCGATTAAACAGAGGCCATCGGCCGCATATTTAATTGTACTGCTGCAGTTGCTCAGATGAACGGAATAATCGTAAATAAAAATAAAAATATAATTAGATATGAGCACAGATCATGCGGTGTTCAGGAATTAGAGAGTATTCGACTACTGTACGCGGTTTTAAAATCTACTAGGACTGTATTCACCGAGTGTTGTAATGATATATACGACGGGTGTAAAAATTAAATTATAAATTACCAATTATATGAAAATGTTAAAAATCCTTCGAAATTTGGTAGTTTTAAAACTTCTCGAAGAGTGGGAAAAAATCAGTGGAAGAAACTTTATACCATCCGTTTTTAGATAGGAAAATTTAATGGTTTCGTGATTCAGTCGGTAACTCTTGAGCCAAAAACTTTCTAATAAATAACTATATCACTTACAAACAAATTTAGAGTGCATTTGTTTTGTTATATATATAAATTACATTTCTTTGTCGTTAGGGAACTTTCGGTGTTTCACGTAAGTTTTCATTTGTACGTGCGTACTTTAAACTACGATATTCTTAAAGTGTTTTACACTTATAAACCTTTCGATAACACATATAAGACAATAGCTTTGGTTTTAAAAATTAAATTTCATAATTTTCGATTCCGATACAATAATCAACAACAACGATTTTTATAGAAACGGATCCGAATTAAAAGGTCACCGATGCATATGAATGTTATGCTTTATTAATAGTTCACGCACTTTACTAGGTTCTCCGTTCCGCCTAATATAGAGAGGGGAGAGGGATAAGCATATCGCCGTCGTCTTTATGCGAAGCCACATAAAGAGTTTTAGAAGACACCCTTTAACAAATATGTCCCCTATATTAAACGCGCGCATGACATAATATAATACCAATATTTTTCCTCTACTCGAAAAACACCTTTCGTACACGCCATCGTCGCCGTGACACATATTATATCATATTATTATTACCGTACACGTTTTCAATAGCTAGCTAATTTTTATCTAATACCTACAATAATATATTGGTTTTACAATGATGTGTGTTTTTTTTTTTATTTTTTTTTTTATTTTTGTGTCTGTCATCACGTTTTGGGACAGTAAAAGTGCTTAGATTTTCTTCAATAGTACCTTTTCTGATAGGAAAGTGAATCTAGTTGGTACTTTGGGGGGTCAAAAGTAAACATTTTCCAGTAGTTTTCAAAAGTACCGTGAAAAACAAATGGAAAATTAAGGAAAAACGGGAATTTTTACGCAACATTGATTTTCGATAAAATCGATTTTGGTTTTTGGTGTAAGTCTAAAAAAAATGACGGTAAATACATGAAATTTTTACTGAATGTTTATATAAGCAGTTTCTATATACCATACCGTTTTCAAAATATTTTGACTTATTTTGAGCTGTTTACAGACAT
Organism: Nasonovia ribisnigri; assembly: GCA_027563435.1. Taxonomy (NCBI): domain Eukaryota; kingdom Metazoa; phylum Arthropoda; class Insecta; order Hemiptera; family Aphididae; genus Nasonovia; species Nasonovia ribisnigri. The sequence goes on along the minus strand of JANEHU010001066.1, from coordinate 1,314 downwards.
TTTAAATTTCCAATCTTTTTGGTTTTTAAAAATCAATAACATTTTATTTATTCGTTAAAAATTCTTGAAAATTTAATAGAATGCTCCTAATATATTGTTTCAAAGGCACATGAAAAATATTAAAAATCTGTAGTCACAATTTTTTTTTTAAGCATTTAAAGTTGAAATTTTGACAAATTACGTAAAAATGACGAAAATTTGCAAATTATTTGGAGTTAGAAATTCATAAAAATTTTTCTTTTTAAATCTAAGGTTTTAAATTTTAACACAAGATTTAACGTAAGTTTTTCTACTTTTATCAAAAATAAAATATCTAAAAGCAATTAAAAATAATTTTTTATGAGTGTTTTAAGTTCATAATTTTACAACATAGGATATTCACTCGATTTCTCATGTAGCGTTTTTCTTATTTGGTTGTAATTCAAAAACGAATAATTGTAGATGCATGAAAATTTCACTAAATGTTTATATTCTCATTTTCTATACACCATTCAATTTTGAAAATATTTTGATTTGTTTTGAGCTGTTTACAGACATTTTTAGTTTTCAATTTTTTTAGTTTTTTTTTTTATAATTGTCAATAAAATTTTATTTGGTGGGCCAAAAAGTCTGAAAATTTAATACAAGCTTTCTTATATATTGTTACAACATCAGTTGAAAAATTTTAAAAATACATAGGCACGATTTTTTTTTATAAGCATTTAAAGTTCGAATTTTGACAAAATTTGTCAAAATCTCGAAAATTATAAATCATTGTAATTAAAAAATTATAAAATGTTCAGTTTTATAACTAAGTGTTGAAAATTTAAAACAAAAATTCTCATAAATAAATCATACTGTAACCAAAAAATCTAAAAAATATATCAACACATTTGTTTTTTACAGACATTTTAATTTCAAATTTAGACAAAATTTCATATTTAAACCAAGAATAATGATTTCAGTTATTTTGATATAATTTAAAAATATTATTTGTTGGTATATGAAACTTTTAGAATATATTGTTATATTTTATATACACGCAATGGCATTTTAAAATATAATTTTTTTGAGAAAAATGAATTTAACCAACTATAGTTAATACTAATGCCTATAATACTAAAATTAATTAGTTTATTCACAATAATATCATCAAATACATTTAGACTTAGTAAGATATTATAGACTGACTGACCGTTTTCCCTCAGAATCGTTTTTCTTATTCAATGATATTATATCATTGGATTAAATTATTGAAATCTAACACAATCCATTACAGTGACTCACTTGTAACCTACTGTACAGCAGAGCGACATACACTTACCCGCCCTTTTT
>JANEHU010001063.1:0-14201 GCA_027563435.1 Nasonovia ribisnigri | reverse complement strand
ATTCACCACCAAGTATTTAATCTAACGTCATTCAAGAGCCAACAAGGGATCTATTATGAGTCACATGGAGTAGCCAGATTGTCACATGTAAGTTGGGAATTGGTAATCTCCTTGGATGTACAATTACTAATTTCAAAATACCATGTCATCATGGCTCACTATCAAGCAACCACGACCATTTGTGAAAATATGAAGAACAGACTTGGTAATGTGGAAATTGAGGAGATTTGCTCTCTGTTTATACAACAATTTTCTAGAGCTACTTTGCCCTATTTAAACGAGATCGAAGCTAATCACAGAAGTCTTATGTTAGCCATTAATAATGATGATAATAGAGTTCGACGGGGATTGGGGCAGACATTCAGGCGTATGGCCAACGTTCTGTATGGTGTATGCTCAAAGATTGATGTTGAATTCATTATAAATCAAATAACAGAACTAAATCGAAGCAAAGTACCTAGCAAAAGCAATATTCCGGAAAAGATCAGATTCTTACAAGCAGAAGTAAATAACTCTACACAACAATTAGAACTTCAACAACAAAAAGTAGAACAAAACCTCCAGTACCTACAAGTACAAACAAATCTTACTATCCAAAACCTTAATAAATTGGCATTCCGAACCAAAGTATTAGAACAATCATTACTATTTGAACTAGTTTTAAACAAGTACGCTTATGAAACCCAGAACCTTATCTCCATAATAAATACAGCATTAGATGGAAAAATTCACACTAGTGTCTTTACTCCACAGCACATTATTAAAGAACTTCTCGAAATTAAGGTAGACTTGCCGATTGGAAATATTTTTCCATTGGAAGTTAATATAGAATCTCTTAATGAAATCCTCCGAATCTCTGAAAAAAACATATTCTTAAAAGACAACTATCTTATCTACGTCATAGAAATCCCACTAATTACCAGTGAGGAATATAGTATATACCACCCTTACCTTTACCCATACCCCACAGTGAACAAACCATTTTCTTAGTCGACCCTGAAATAGATTATTTAGGTGTAAGCAGAGACAACGAAAATTTTATTGCTTTAGATAACGCAAAGTGGGAAGAATGTACAACATTAAAGCCCTATAAAGTTTGTAGAGGTAATCAACATGTACAGCATTGTGCAGAATCAGATGTATGTGTAGTTTCATTACTAGTGAATAATCAATTTAATCCAGACTATTGCAAATTCAAATTCGTTTCATTAAAAGCCCCTATATGGCATCAGTTAGTGCAAACTAATTCATGGATCTATTATACCCAACGGGAAGTAGGTACCATCACTTGCACAAATCCAACAGAAAATTCCAAGATAGAAATTGAGGGCGTAGGTAGAATAACTATACCCCCATTTTGTAAAATTAATCTCAGAAACTCTATATTATTTTCTAATAACAAAGCTAGTAGGGATAGTCATTCAGATATTATACCAGAAAATTCTAAGAATGAACCGTTACACACATTGGCAGATATAGTCAAAACAATTATTCCTCAAAACCTCACTAATAAAATCCTAATTCAAAATTTGAACCAACTGACTAATAAAGCAGTTGAGTTAAATGAACTTTCACATACCCTAGCTGAACCTTCATTAATTTTCAACAGTAACATTCACGTTATTGTCATTTATATTATTGTAATACTAACAATATTAACAACTAGTATATTAAGTTTTAGTTTAAGAAAAAATGTCACAAAAATATACAACCCTGAAATACCAGAAGCATGAAAAACCTAATGGTATTCAGGAAGACACACAGTGTAATTTATTTTTCTTACTTTTATTATTTTTTTCCTTTTAATATTTTATTATTTTTTGTCAAACTGAACTGACCCCCAAATAACAGAAAATTCGAAACCTTGCAGAAACTTAAACATTTAAGTGAAACACTGTGGTCATTGGACCCCCGTGTCTCATTTAGTCTGGGGGGTGTTAAGAACCCCTGATTAGTACATATTTTATTTTTTATATATCTATATATGTTAACAACATATATAGACAATCATAATGCAGAGTGTGTGTCGTAAGACGCTGCTACCGTGGGAACCGCTGAATAAGGGTTTTTTATGTGAGATGGGGCACCGTCACGACAACACACAGGGAGTCAGTCAGTCGTAGAATTACGAGTGTTCGATTAACAGTTTGTAGCTATACTTAAGATTTTTACTACCAATTTTAATAAAAAATACATTAATTATTTTAATCTTAAATTGGTGCGTACGTTTATTTTGTGTTGTGCGTAAAATCCATAACACTGTCCCACGCACAGGGTGTATTTATTTGTTTACCACTATTTTGACCATGGCGCGTTTCGTGTTTTTTTCCGTACACCGCAAATTGAATTGGTAGGTACCTATAACGTTAATATCCGCAGGTTCGTATTAGTAATTATCAGTTGCTGTGGACGACGTAAGCCCGTTTCGGTTAGGTACATGCATTTTTGTAGGTGACTACTGACTATTTATTTTCCCGTAAACATTTAATTGGGCGACGACCCCCTGGGTATGTAATTTTTCGTATTTTTCTATTTTGTATAGGTATATTGTACTTTACATAAGGTGTGCACCTATTTATTCTAAAAATAACACACTACCGGCATACACCACTGATAACAAACTGATACCGTCATTATATTCGATTACAACGAGTTTTTCATATTTATTATTATTTCCTCTTAACTCATTTTGATATATATATATTATATATATATTACAATATAGACTTTGGAGAAATAATTTACTACCTATAACCGATTCGTAATGTTTTTAGGATATTCAAAATGGTGAAACGATGTGTGCTGTGTGGAATTGTGGACAACATCAACAACGTTTCCGTACACGGGTATTTACAAATTCAACCAATGCATTGTAATATCAATATTATATAATAATAAATATAATATGTCACATTTAGATTTCCAAGTGACGCACGTCGTATTCGGCGGGTGGCATTTGTGGCGGATCACGGTTTTCCCGTGAATCACACCTCGAAGCTGTGTTCGAGGCATTTCCTTCCTGGTGTCGACTACGTTGAAGGGAATGCACAACGCCGCCGTCTGGTGTCCACAGCAATGCCGTCTTTGGTGAGTGTATAATAAATTATATATATTATAAGTATATCACAACTCATTCATTTCAAAACCAACACTGCAGTACGTCATGACTCTATGCTTACTCTATGCCTAACCATTAGGTACTTAGGCGGTACCTACCTACTTTATTTTAAATATTAAAGTAGGTAAATATACTCTGACATTTATGTATACAACACTGCTACAGTAACTATATCTACTATGTCTATTTTAACATTAAAATACTTACATACAATTGGATGGATTGCAATACATTTTTAAAATGTATGTTATTGTTGTTATTGTTACTGCAATACACATAAGCACATTAAACCTAACCAACACAAGACAATAAATAGGTATGTATGAAGACACAACCAATGAAACGTTTTACTTTCTTTGTTTTGTTTAAAAAATAACTCAAACAACATTACATTTTATCCTCTTATATACGCGTGTTGCATATATAACACACTGGATCAAGTTTTTAATTTTGATATATGAAGTTATGAAGTCATTGTATTGTAATATGATATTGTATATTGTATTCCAATGGTAGTAGGTATTATAATGGTAGTATATTTTACTACAAGTACAACTACGGTTCTCAACCTTTATATAATATATATATATGTATAGTATAAACCACCTACACAGTTTGGAAATTATCACATGTATTACAAAAATACAATTATTAATATCAAATAAAACATAAATGAAGATTTGGGCACTACCTGCAAACATTTGCCCCTTAGAGTAAATACTTTTTACAGATACCTTTCTTAGAATATGAAAAAAATATGATAAAATATTTTGCACGCTGTATCAAATAAACTAATGGTTAACCATGTTAATTACACTGCAGTATACATCAAATGCGATATTACATTGACATTAGACTATATTTCCAAACAAACAGTTAATACTATACAATTAAATTTATAACACCTCCTTTAACCTAATGCTTCATTTTCTATGAAAACTTAATTAATACTCTAATAATGTAGTAAACAATTGTTATTGTTAATAAATTTAAATAAATCCTTAAATTCTACTACAAACATAGGTAAACTTATTAAGGTTAGGTAAGGCACTTGATTATTTAAAATAATACATTCGTTGTTAAGACTACACTAACTATGAATTACTCAACCTACTACAGTCATCACTGAATGATATAACATTAAATATTACACAGGGCTCGGACGTTTATGTCTTAACATATTTCAGAATTATACCAAAATGTTCTATTTTACCTTTGTATATAATAATATTATTGTAATTGTATTGCACTCTTCCAATATAGAATGATGATTTAAGATATTGTGTGGTCCTCGGAATTGCTACTAAAAATATAGATATGGACTTGCATTAAGACTCATTAAAATAAGACTTGTAATTTATTACATTGTTGTTATTTAGACTGGGAACATGAATTAATCAACCTTGATGTCAATAATGTTTTATTAGTACTTTCATACATGTATATTATATGTGTTGATTACACTCTTACTCTGCTACCGGTGTAGAGTTAAATTACTGAATGATATAAAATTAAATTTGGATGTTTTTATATTTTATTTTATTATTATTTTAATGATTGGATTTTTCTATGTAACCATATACTTTAAATACACACAAAAATAAGCTTATTACACTATCCTCACTCTCACACACACGTTTATAATATATAATAATATTATATATTATGTTAATTATACTCTTATTATATTACATTTCAACAAATTCCTTTACTTAAAATATACTATTTCCTATTGATTAATACAATCAATTTCATTCCAAGTCATATATAATTCATATGGTCAATACCATCACAGCTCTACTTATCTCAGCCCAACTTCGCCCCTCTTCTTTGCAATTACAATTCACAATTATTTGTACACTTGTATGTGTTTAATATATGAATATATTAACATGTCTATATTTTTTCCAGGAATATGCGTACGGTGTGGCTTGCAGAAAGAGACCTAGCCGACGGAGATGCCGCTGGTGTGCGACCTAGGCCAGTCACTATGCATTTAGTCGAAGACAGGGCCCGGGATCGTGGGAGAAACAACCTGCCTACCGCCAATGAAGTCGCGGCAGTGTTCGTAGGTGAGGACGGTCGTCCTCCCAGAAACATCAATCTGGTCATCTAGGACACGAACCAAATCAACCCGCAACACAGGATGCAAAATATACCAGCGGGTTAGTTGATAAATATTTCATAGAACTTTTCTATAAACACAATATTATTAACACTGAGAATTGAATTACTTCCTTTTTGCCTATTGTACGCTTTATGGGTAGCGCACACACACACACACATAATATTATAATAGATGTCACAATTTACACTGAATATTATAACCGTTAGTAATAAAGAGTAAAAATTACACACCCCATCATATAAATTTAAAACTAAACAATGCATTTTTTGGAATTTCATTAGGTACCTCATAAAGTCATAACTAATATGTAGACCGACCTTAACCCTCTCACTTATGCAGTAATACTTTTTAAATTAACAGTTTAAATTCATTATATTTATGTGATAAAAGAAAAGCCATTATACTATAATATATACATTTCATACAGCATGGATCAACAAATTACCTAGGTTAGGTAAATTAACAAATGTCTCATCAATTTTCCTCCTAAATAAATTATACTCATTTTGTACTGATAGTATTTAGGTAGTTTTTTATGTTATGAAACGTAACCATGGCTTTAATTGTACAGTACATACACACACACACACACACACACACCTCTCTAATGACAATAAGTAATGTTATGTTTTGTATGTTGTGTACTAGATAATATTTTATCATTAGTCAATCCTATAGTTACATTACTTCAATGCTTAATTCACTGTGTTTTTTTCTTATTTCATAATTTGTTTATACTTAGTAACTGACAAATATGCACTATTCATATATTTATTAACACTTGAAATACAAATTATCTGATCTTAGAGTTTATTTTATAGATTACCTTTATTTTGCGGTTCTACAAATTATGTTACTATTTATAATAATACTTTATAATACTTTACCAATACTTTAGATTCAATGTGTTGTTTTATTTTTAATAGTTCGTTTTTAACTTTATATGTAGGTTTTACTATGTACTATGTATTGTAGATTATATTATGTACTACCACAGAGAGTATAATATTGATAAAGTGTCATTATAGGTTTTACATTTAAAATTTTTAGTATTCCATTGTTATACTTCTACAAGTGTGTCCACACTTCCACAGTGTTATTTTACTCACTTACTTTTTCCTACCACCTAGCACATGAATATTTATTATATTAATTTTTTAAGGTTTTTAGAGCAGTGTATACATTCACCAATACCTTTTATGTTTTTTTTTTACTTCTGTATAATATCATTTGTGTTGTATGGGTATTATTATGATTACATTCAATACGTTATTTTGTTTTTTTTTTTATTTACTATAATTTAATACACCATTCATACATTCATTTATTTTTAATAATTACCACCAAGTGTCTAAGAGTTTTGTAATTATAATTATATTATTATGTGGGTTGTACTCTATGTTGTATATGATATGTAGACATGAATTAACATTTCTCCCACATTGTATGTCTACAGCTTTACCATTCTTATATATATATTATATTATATACAGGGACTTATGCATCCATTAGATTCACTATATGATTATATTTTACTAACGCCTAACCATAGGTAACACCGGTTAGATTAATACCCTGTTGTGTTGTTCACTAACAGTTAAAGTTTAGAGTACAGTTTTCAAAAAAATAATTTTTAGGTTCTTAGTTTGATTAAATATTTCAATTCGCTTTACTTAAAAATTATGTACTTGATATCCACACAACACAAGGAACTCCATACCCTAACTATCTACAAAGTATTGATTTAGCTTTTCACTTAATATAATATATACCATTTCGTTACATTTCTCAAGGGTCGTGTCACGCGGATCCGATGTTGTATCCGCACGGCGAAGCCGGTTGGCATAACGGGATGTTGCAAGAGGGCAACCGACAAAATAATGTCCGCACTCGGAACAGCATCAGAGAGTTTGTGTGCTACCGCCTGGCCGTTCTATATCAGGGAAATAACGATGAGAGACATGAACTATTTAGTTTATTACATCAAGGTCGTTTCTGGCTACAGATGTATGTTTGCGACCAGTACGTTCGAATGGAATCGAACAATCTCAACTATATCCGTTTGAATCAGAGGGATCTCCTCGCTGAGGCTTATCAAGGGCTCATGGATCACGTGAACCAACAGCTACACGTGGATCCCATGGCGGTCGGACGTAGGATCATTTTACCATCAACGTTCGTGGGCAGCGATCGCTTCAACAAAATGTGCTATCAAGACGCCATCACCATAGTTCGTTCCAAAGGAAAACCCGACTTGTTCATAACTTTTACGTGCAATCCCAGGTGGTCGGAGATCACTGACAACCTGGCGGTTCACAGCACAGCAAGCGACAGGCCTGACCTGGTGCGCAGGGTTTTCAACAGGAAACTAAAGCAGCTACTACGTGACATAACTGTTAATCGTGTGTTTGGTAATGTCAGCGCTTACGTTTTACTATTGAGTTTCAGAAACGTGGTCTGCCCCATGCGCACATACTTCTAATCCTGGCCGAGGATAGTATATTTCGCACGGCGGCGGACGTCGACGAGGTGGTTTGCGCCTTCCTGCCGGACCCGGCAACCGACAGGCGCTTACACGCCTGCGTGACGTCCCACATGATACACGGGCCTTGTGGAACAGTCAACCCACAGTGTCCGTGCATGGCGGACAACAGTTGTACCAAAAATTTTCCAAAACCGTACGCAGAAGAGAGTGTGTAGTGCCGTACAACCCTTACCTTCTGGCCAAGTACGACGCACACATCAACGTCGAAATCTGCACTTCCATAAAGAGTGTCATGTATATTTACAAATACATATACAAAGGGCACGACCGTGTGACATTGGAAATGCAGGACCAAGATGAAATTGCCAAGTGAGTCTTTACCTTACACTACACTTTTACCGATATAAATACGTTATTATAATTATTTAATTTCATAATTCACATATTTCTAAATTTAAAAGTGCAGGTAATTTTTAAATTTTAATACCTACACACAAGTTGCACATGTACCTACACACCATAGTTGCAAAGTGAAACACACTTATATTGATTTAATTGATATTCAATTGATAATTGACATCAATACAGTGTCTAAGAGCTGTACAATTTTATTATATTATTATATTAAGTATTTTAGGTTTTTAATGGCAGTTGCCAATACATTCATCAATACTTTACATTAAAAGCGCTGTTTCTATTAAATTAAATCATCATTCATTCATTTATTTTATTAATTTTATTTATTATTAACGGTATTTATTCGACGGTATCTAAGAGTTATATAATTATGTATAGTTGTACTATATATTGTAGATTTTATAATGTACTTCTACAGAGAATTAGATTGGTGGTCTACATTTTACACCGGTTACATTAACTATTTTACTCACTATTTACAACGTAGCACATGGACATTTATTTTATTAATTATTTTTAGGGCACTTGTATACATTCACCTTTTATGTTTTTTTACTTTTGTATAATATCATTTGTGTTGTTTAGGTATTATTATTATTACATTCAATTAATTATTTTATGTTTTTTCATTCAAGCCTTTTATATATATTGCATATTGCATATAGTATTGAAGTAGGTAGTAATTTAAATTAAATCACCATTCATTTATTTATTTTTCATTAACTAAGAGTCTAAGAGTTATGTATGTATACAAAGGTTTTACTATATGTTGTATATGATATGAAGACATAAATTAACATTTTATTATGTACTTCTACAGAGAGTTTATAGGTTGTCTACATTAGTACTCCCTGGTACATACATAATAGTGATAGATTGTCATTATAGGTATTAAGTTCAAAATTATTACTATTATAAGTATATAACAATATTTTATGCCTGTGTATTTTTTAAAAGAGTGTCCAGTGTGTATGAATTATTTTACTCACTATTTACAACCTATCACATGTCCATTAGTTATATTAAGTTTTTATAGGTTTTTAGAGCAGTGTATACAATCACCAATACATTTTATGTTTTTTTATTTTATTTAATTAAATACACCATTCATACATTCATTTATTTGTAATAATTACCACCAAGTGTCTAAGAATTTTGTAATTATATATATGTAGGTTGCACTATTTGTTCACTAATAGTTAAAGTATAGAGTAGTTTCAAAAATTAGTTCTTAGGTTTGATCAAATATTTCAATTCGCTTTACTTCAACATAAATTAAATTATTATATTGTAAAAAATGTAATGCTGTAAAAAAATAAACTTAATTGAGTTAAATCAGACCTCATAAGTATAATTATAATAATAATAATAATTATAACACCAAACGTTATCATCTATTAATCAAGTTCAGATATTGTTAGCCATCTTATATAAATATATATAGTATATATTATATATTATCGTATTCGTTTTCAGTTTCGTCAACTCCAGGTACGTCAGCCCTCCAGAAGCCATCTGGCGATTGTTTGCTTACAAATTGCACGACAAAAGTCATACGGTCGTCAGACTTCCCGTTCACCTGGAAGGTAGGCAGAACGTGTACTTTGCGCCGGGACAAGCAGAAGAACGCATACAGAATCAAGCTCTACGTCGAACGAAACTCACGGAGTTTTTCGCTATCAACGCAACCAGCGCGGTGGCTCGACAATACCTGTACCACGAAATACCGACGCATTACACCTGGCACGCACAACGCAGATGGTCGCCGCGCCAGAGACGGACGGCAAACGAAACGTTGGCTCGGATGTACGTAGTGAACCCACTGGACCGGGACCGTTTCCACTTGCGACTGCTACTTCTGAACCGAAAAGGCCCTCAGTCCTTTCAAGACATAAGGACGGTGGACGGGGTCGTTCACGAAACATTCACGGCGGCTGCCGTCGCACTGGGATTATTAGAAGACGACCGGGCGTGGCGGGATTGCTTGACGGAATCGGCGACGTTGGACACACCGCGGCAACTGCGGTATCTGTTCGTCACGATACTGGTGTTCTGCGAGCCTTCAAACCCGCTGGCGTTGTACGAGGCCAACGAAGCAAACCTCATGGAGGACTTCAACCACCGTCTCCAAGACGTCGACCGCGCGAGGGCTGCGTGTCTCGCGGCCATCGAGGATCTACTTCGTGTGCGCCGAAAGTTGCCGGGCGACTACGGTTTGCCCCTCGCCGACCCCCGTCTACTGGAACCGCTGCAGGACGACGCGCTGTTCCGAGCAATAGACGCGGCGGCACGGTGGGCCCCACAAGTAGACGCCTTGAACGCCGAACAGCGAACGGTGTACGACCGCGTGATGGCGGCCGTCGACGACCCACGCGAGGTGTCGAACACTTTCTTCGTCGACGGACCCGGAGGTACCGGTAAAACGACGCTATACGGATGCCTGATATGGTCGCTTCGACACGGACCGCCGCCGCGCGAGGTGTTGTGCGTGGCGTTCACCGGGATCGCCGCGTCGCTCATGGACGGCGGCAGGACCGTGCACTCGACGTTCGGACTGCCGTTCGGTACGCTGACCGACGACTCCACGTCGACCATAACCATGCAGTCCGAGCGAGCGCAGAGGATACGCAACGCTGCGCTCATCGTCTGGGACGAAGCCCCCATGTCGCCGGGACTGCAACTGACGGTGGTGGACCGTTTGCTCCGGGACGTCATGGGATCGGAATTACCGTTCGGCGGGCGACTTCAGGCAGATATTGCCCGTGGTCCGGAGAGGGACGAGAGCCGAGATCGTCATGTCGTCGATCAAGCAAAACGGGCTTTGGCGGGGCATGGAACGCTTCAATCTGGTCCGGAACATGCGCGCCGACAAGGAAATGGTATGCGACGTTGCTGATTTAATCGATTTTGTGTATCCGCAACAAATGTCGTTGGCCAACGTCGAAGAATTTGCTCGGAAAATCGTTCTGTGTCCCACGAACGAAGATTGTAGGATTGTCAACAGGGACGTGCTGGAGCGCGTCGACGGTGCTCAGAGGAGCTACACCGCCGTGGACACCATGGTGGCGGACGATCCCGACGAAGTGGCCAATTTCCCCACGGAGTTTCTCAACAGTTTGGAACCGGACGGCCTGCCGCCGTACCGGCTGACTTTGAAGGTGGGATGCATCGTGATGTTGCTCAGAAATCTCGATCCGAAAAGACGGCTGTGCAACGGTACGAGGTTGGTGGTCACCGAACTTCGGCATCATAATTTCAAGGCTAGAATTTTGGGCGGTAACGCACTGGACGATGACGTCGTCGTGCCCAGGATACCGCTCACGTCCAGCGGCGAGGACGACCTGCCCATCTTACTGCGGCGCGTTCAATTCCCGGTAAGGTTGTCGTTCGCCATGACTATTAACAAGTCGCAGGGTCAGACGTTCGACCGGGTGGGTTTGCTACTACGGTCGCCCGTGTTCACGCACGGGCAACTGTACGTGGCGTTTTCGAGAGTGAGAAACGCACAGTCCGTGAGAAACGGCATGTACGGCGATGACAACGGGCTGTTCGTCACCAAGAACATTGTGTACAGGGAAGTTCTGTAATAATGCTATATGAGTAGACAATTGAAAGTTGTAAGTCTTTTAAAGTTTAAGTCCAGGTTACACTCGATGATCAAGTCTAGGTGACTCCCTGATGTTCAAGTCTAGGTGACTCCCCGATGATCAAGTCTAGGTGACGCTCGATGACCAAGTCTAGGTGACTCCCCGATGATCAAGTCTAGGTGACGCTCGATGATCAATTCTAGGTGACACCCCGATGATCAAGTCTAGGTGACGCTCGATGATCAAGTCTAGGTGACTCCCCGATGTTCAAGTCTAGGTGACAGCCCGAGGATTAAGTCTAGGTGACTTCCAAGGGTCTAGGTGAGGAGAGAAAGTTTGACAACCTCCACGTGGTCTCTCTGGATGCGAATACTCAAAGGTGTATTCGTAACTAATGTGAAACTGTTAGTTAGGATTATGTATTTCCTATCAATAATTAATTTATATTATATATATATATATCAAAATAAATGTTCAATGTAATGAAATGTGAAAAAGCGTTTAAATAATAAACAGTATTGTGTAATGTTATGCCATGATATTATGTAACTTTGTGATGTTTAGTTAACAATATTTAACCTTTTCATATATGTTTTGTTAGTATTTATTTTCTTATCTGTTAATATAGTTTGGATTGTATTTCCAATCTCATACTGTGATGATGTATTTATTTGGTTTAATATAATATGTAACTTTTTGTAATGTCCAGTTAACCACCTATTGTTATTATAATTAATTGTATGTGTAATAGAACATAAGATGTTTTTATCATTAAGGATCTGTTAATATACTTTTGTAATTATTATTATAATGCATATCATGAAATTAATTTTTTTTAATGAATAATTTAATAATAAAGTTAATAATATTGTACAATCTTATTTAAAATCCTATACTGTGATTGTAATTGTCATTGTATTGTTTTAATATATATTCATAATATGTTAGACTGTGATATTATGTAACTTTTTACATTTGTAAGGTTCAGTTAACAAGATTTAACCTTTTATTGGTATTTAACCGCCTATTGCTATCATAATATTTATTGTATATAATTAATTCTGCGTGTAATTTAATAATATAATATGTTTTTATTACTATGCCTATATTAATTACTTTTTAACACAATTTGTTAGGTATTTAAGAACTTACAATACTAAGTATCCGTCAATACATACAAATATCATAATCATCACTGTGGATTTCTGTTGACTTTATTACCTATTATTATTATTATACATAGGTATTACAATTACCATACATTACCATTGGGTACCAACCTATACCATAAAATGTCTGTGTATATTATGTTTGGTATACAAGACCATGACTGTGTGAATAATTGTTTGACACAATATTGTTTTATAATAATAAATATATTTTATAATCTAACAAAACATAAATAACCTAATAATTGATTTTAATATTACTGCACCAACTTGGATAATAATGATAATATGTAGCGCCATCGTGGATTTCTGTTAATTTATAATGATAGATAGATAGATCAATAATAATTTCCTATACCCATTTGTAAGAGGTTTAATATGTTACAAGAAGTTAAACAGTATTGTAAGTGAACTCATGACTTACCTATCTTTCTGTATAATACGTTGTTTGTATTTCAATGCCTATTATATATATCATACAATTACCATTATATCTTAAAACGGATCTGTACATTATGTTCGGTATACATATCAGACCATATCTATGTATGAATAACACAATTGTTTTATGTAATTATAATATAATTTAATATAACCTAATAATTATTGAAACTTATTTCAGACTATCAATTTGTTAATTTGTTTATACTTTGGTAAATGTAGTTACAATTTATACAAGTACTAATGTTTCACAACTTAAAGAACCTAAAAAAGACTTTAACTATTATAGAAAGTACATAACTTATGACGTAAGAAACCTATATTATTCAAACACTCAGTCTCTGCACAGTGATCGGATTGTAAAGTCTACACAAATAAACATAATATTGGTTTTAAAAATATTGGCTTAGGTATGAGACCACCTCAAAATGTTACACCTAACACATGTATTACACTATATATGCTATTACCATAGATGTTATCATATTTTAGATACTAAAAAAAACAAAACACAGATATGCAAAAAAAAAGAGTTTTTATTCATCTGAAAAATATTAAATAAATTAGATATTGTTATAATAATGGCATTAAAAGGAATTGTCCAGTTGACAACTTACAATGCTCCATCATCTCCGCCATCAGGGCGTCCTCATCCAACGTCTGCAATTTATAAAATTCACAGAATTAGCACTTTTATTTGAAAAACTATAAATAACAATTAATTATGGAATTAAAAGGATTGATCCAATTGACAACTTACAGTGGTCCCTCCATAGCCCAAAACGGGGGGGTGGGGTTTCAGTCATATCCTACAATTTATATAGTATTATGATTTTGTTTAGGATTATTTTTAATG
>JANEHU010001062.1:0-13534 GCA_027563435.1 Nasonovia ribisnigri | reverse complement strand
GTACCGTTCGTTCTATATAGAAATCATTTTAAGAGTGGTTTCAGGCTAAATTTGTGTAACACACTACATTGTATTATACGTACTTACTTCTACATTATGTCTAGGTTTATGTGCAGTATGTACATATACTATGCAGACGATCAGTACTCACCATAAAGGCATCCTTAATGGCTGTTAATATTCCACACTTTTTGCACCACATTGGTTTCTGCTCCTGAAAAATCGGCAAACATATATAAAGCTTTATGTATAGTAACACCACCGTGATACCATTATCATCTTCATATATTATTATACACTTGATAATAAATGATTTAGTTTTTCGAAAGTATATATATTTTTTATTTTATAAAAAATGTATAACTTTATGCGATACAATATTCATGTTTGCTGTTTTAAGCTAATTGAACTGACTATTCAAGACAACGATATAATTAAAGAATCAATTGCACTTTCATTACAATGATTATTATTTATTAATAGTGCGTGGTGTGGTGATGATGGTAGTGTACTATGTATTTTGTTATTATTAACTACTGTTTTGTTTTCTTCGTTCTTATAAATAATAGTTGATCATAAGTCATAAGTCATTACTATATAGGTACTCATGGGGAAAAAGGATCAGAGTGGTGATCGAGGGAAAGAACGTAAAAATACGTGCAAACATAAAATAAAATACTAATACGGTTTCCATAATATACACACTATAATAATTATTATTATGCATTAAATATATCTACACGACAATTGACGACAAAGATTTTGTTAAAATATAACACATTTTAACAAAAAACATTTTAAAAAAAATAGTCCTTATCACCATTTTGCTTTTTGATTCCTGTCTTATAATGTTATGTACAACAAACTATATAATATAATGATATTAAAATTGTCAAAGATTACATATTTTATTATTACCACCGGTCTATTTGTAACACAAAAAATATATTTATATTCAATATTATATACCGGCACACCACTATACCTATATAGGTAAGTAGTATATTTTAGTATGTTCTGTGCCACCGTAAATCCTACGGATCCTGGCTACTCCGTTTAGCCTATAGTTCTATACTATCGCGACCGAACCCACCCCCTCCTATCCGTGCTCGTCCGTGCCCCCTCCCCTCTCATCCATACCCGGCCATAACCCCTTCCTCTCCCATCGATGTCTATCACTTACGTACCCGACCGTACCTCCTGCACTACCATCAATGCATATCACTCACAGCCCTGCATACCCCGCCCAGCCTATAGCTCTATACTATCACGAACATGCCCTACCGTGCCATACCACTCCCATCACATCCATATATATCACATACATACCTTCACCACCTCCCCACCTCACATCTATCGCATGGATATCTATCCCACCTAACATCACGTACGTAACCGACCGGATCCACCCCCTCCCATCTTTCGCAAGTAAATCCAATGAATCCGACTACCCCGCTCAGCCTATAATTCTATGTTTTCGCATACGTGCTCGACCATGCCCGGCAATTCCCGACAATGCCTGTCGGTGCCCTCCCCCCCCCAATCTTCCTAACCTATCCGCATGCCTACTATCAAGTACGTACACAACCATGTACATCATACCATATACCATACCCCATCAATACCTAATGCGTGTCACACCATTCCCCTTCCCTGTCATCAATGGCTATCACTAAAAATATATTCATCATATAAATATAGGTATAATACCTATACATCCATTACCTGCAACTTGAAAATTATACTTAAATAATAAATCGATTATACTAGTAAAGGTACTAGTGAAATAAAAAGACATGTTAATTATTATACCTCATTATACATATACCCCGCCATACCCCCCCCCCCACCCAATCGATACCTAATACATACCACCTTTGCTATCGCGACCGTGCTCGACCGGGCCCCCTCCCCTCTCATCCATCACTAGAGAAATATTTTTTAATTAAACAGTTATTAATAATTTGTTCACATTGTTGAATAGTTAGCAATGGATAACGCCATTTGAAATCTTTTACAGAGTTTTCAGTATAAATGATATGATGATAAAATGAACAACATCTACATCGATTAATAGTCTCATATATACGAGCTTTTTCTTGAAAATTATTATCAATCAAATTTTCAATTAAATTAATATCACATAACTACATAGTTAATGATGAGGTCACTAACGTTTTACAAAATTTAAATGTCATACTTTTATTCAGATGTAATAATCTTTGAATTTCGATTAACATATTAGAATTATATAAATGTAACAATCGATAATTTTGATTAGGTTTAAATTCTTTAATATGTTCGGTTGATAATTTTAATTGTGTTAAAGGATGTATATAATTTATATATTGAACCCCATAATTAATAAACTGTTTTCGTAAGAATAATAATTTTGTTTTTAAGACATCTCGATAAAAGATTATATTGATTACATCATAGTCGTATATTATATTCCGTAAAGTTACCATGTCAGACTTTTCCCCGGATTGCCTCTTCGATCTTTTATCAGCACTGTGTTCAGTCTTCATCTTGTTTTCTGCTCACCTCTTCACCATTTGTAATATCTATATCTATATATATTAACTGTAAGTCTGCCTTGGTAGGTCTTACTAGTGCAATATATTAGTGAAGTATACTGTGGAATATACAACTACTGAACCGTCATTTTATACCCTAAATTTCCGACATTAAATATGTTTTCAGTTGAACCTATTATATCACGATCATCTATGTAGTCTAAATTAAAAATATAATATAGTATGATAATTAAATGGTGTAGCTATTAACGATAATATAATGAGTAATATATGAAAATTATATTAATATTAACATGATGGAATAAGTTTTCTAATATTTTAATAATATCTATCTATATATATAAAAATGAATGTATGTGTGTGTGTGTGTCCATATTACCATGGTTACCAAGGTTGCCATGGTTACTAAGGTTACCAAGATTTCATAATAATTATTATTATTTATTTCAATATAACTGAATTCAATTGCAACTATTATAAGAATTGCAACTATTAAAAGTTAATTTTTTATTCCCAACAACAAACGATCGATAAATAGTCCCGCAGTTCAAGCACTCAAGAAGCGGGAAACACGAGCCGCGGAAACAGACGGGCAAAGAGAAGCCAGATTGAGGACCAACCGAGAACGGCAGTCCCGGGCCCGCTCATCGGAGACTGACGAGCAAAGAGAAACCAGATTGAGGACCAACCGAGAACGGCAGTCCCGGGCCCGCTCATCCGAGACAGATGAGCACCGAGATGCAAGATTGGGGACCATGCGAGTAATGGGTGCTCGATCCAGACGAACCACCGAATTGAACCTTTGTGCACTACACTATGATGCCGATATTAATTACAGCACACACTCAAGCGTGGCCATCGGAATAATGGATGTACTCTGCATTTATTGTAGAGCATTTAAGTTTAAGAATGAAGCACCAGGAATGTGCTGTGCTCGGGGTAAGGTAAATTTGCCAGCCTTGCATGCACCACCCGAACCATTATCAACGTTGGTGGCAGGCGATACGAGCATTTCGAAACATTTTTTAACAAATATCCGTCGTTACAATTCGTGTTTCCAAATGTGTGTGGCCTAAATTTGGTAAATCCATGCTTCTCCCATGGACAGCTGTATGTTGCCTGCTCCCGCGTCGGGAGCCCGAATGATTTATATGTGTACGCACCAGATGGTTATACGAAAAATATTGTGTATCACAATGCACTTATGTAGATGGCAAGCATAAACCATTAAAGAACCATTAAAAATGCTTTTTTGCTTTTTTAATTTTTTAACAAATTTAGGTTAAAAAAGGTTTAGAGATTAATAAAATCACTAAAATACATATAGAGTAGTTATTTTTAATGGGCAACGAGGTGCACGAGGTCAGCTAGTATATAATAATATGTCACGATATATTATGAAAGATATAGTATATATAAATATATAAATATATAGAGTTAAGATTATATAAAATATATATTTAAATGAAATAATATAACGTAAACTGAAGTGGGAAAAATATATATTTATTATATTATTGAAGCATTCAACAATAATACTTTATTAAAGAAATGTATACACATTTATTACAACTATTTTATTTTTAACAATTTCTATAAAACTTATTATATAATCACAAAATCTTATGGTATAATATTCTATTACACTAAAAATATTGTCAATGATTAAAATTATTATATATTTTTCTACTATCCTCGAAATCTAATTTATCTTATATTATACTAGTCTTACTAGTTTAATATATTGGTGGAGCATACTGATATATAACAACCGAACTGTAATTTTATAACTAAATTTTCAACATTAAATATGTTTTCAGATAAACATTTATCTCATTTTCGATGATTATATTTTTTTTTTTCAGTCTATTAAGGACTATAAAATATATTAAAATATCGTGATAACGGATGGATTAGATTAACTATAATTTTACATAGTATAATATTGAATAGTAGTCAGATTATATTATAAGATAGTTAGATAGATATTTATTGAGACATTCCACGATTATTCGACATTTACGATAAAAATCATCAAAATCAAAAAATCAAATTGAGTCCGTTATTTAGAGGTTTTCCTATATAAAAGTGATGAAAATACCCCCACTCCCATAAAAACGTCCGCTATTTGAAGGTGTCCGTTATTTAGAGGTGTCCGTTAAGAGGGGTTTCACTGTATAATTATACTAAAATCGATTTTGAATGAAGCTAATAAAGTTTTTAATTCGTTATTTCGTTTTCAACTTGAAAGTCAATAAAATGCTTTAGACATATTGACGTTGTAAACATATAGTATATCTAAATATCAGTATCCTTTCACAAATTATACCTTAAAACTGTTTATTTATAGGAGTTAATATTATATAAAATATATACTTAAATGAAATAATATAATGTAAACTGAAGTGGAAAAATATATTTATTATATTATTATCGAAGTATACGACAATAATACTTTATTAAAGAAATGTGTATACATTTTATCACAACTATTTTATAATCTATAACCACCTACCTAGTGTCTACAAGTGTCACTAACCAGTCGGTATGTCTCTAGTACACACACACATACACATACATACACATATAATTATCACACCATTTTTAAATATTTATAATAGGTATATTTTATCATTATTTCCAAGTGTTTGTTATATCTATACTTACTATTTTTAAGAAAATATTATTATTTATACTATATTACCTACTATATCTACATATAAATATTATATAATAAAATTAGAATTTTTTATAGAATATTCTACTATCCCCCCCCCTCATCTAATAACATCAATAACCTAATAAATCCACTCATAAGTATATTATTCATAACAGTCTGTTAGAGTTAACATTAGATTATAAACAGATAATAAATAAATTATACACTCTAATCCACAACACCTTAAGAAAATCAAAGACAGCAACCTTGCATTTGTCAGTATATGGAATATCGATACAATATATAAAATATGATATAAAAGCTATTATACTAATATCAATCAGCTACCCTTAGGTATATACATACATCTTAATACAAACATTAGCTATACTTATATATTTTAAGTATAGCACATACGTCGCTTTTTTATATAAGTATTTATATACTTATATAGCGCATATAAAGAGGCTCGACGAAGTATATATTTCTTCTTATAATGTATTTGATAATTGAAGTTTACTGAAGGTTTACGACTTGTAATGTTATATATTAAAGAAAATACAATTAACTTTACTATATGAACTTCTATTTACATTTGAATATTATACAAAGGTGTAGTGAAATTAGAAAAATTAACAGGTATGACTGTTGGAGAATTACATGCAAGCTCGTATAAACGAGTCTATTAATCGATGTACAGGTTACTCGTTTTATCATGAAATTATTTATACTGAGAACTCTGTAAAAGATTTTAAATTTCGTTATCCATTGTCAGCTATTTAATTTTTTTAAATTTTTCTAATTTTCAAGAAAAAGCTCGTATATATGAGACTATTAATCGATGTAGATGTTGTTCATTTTATCATGATATCATTTATACTGAAAACTCTGTAAAAGATTTCAAATGGCGTTATCCATTGCTAACTATTCAACAATGTGAACAAATTATTAATAACTGTTTAATTAAAAAATATTTCTCTAGTGATGGATGAGAGGGGAGGGGGCCCGGTCGAGCACGGTCGCGATAGCAAAGGTGGTATGTATTAGGTATCGATGGGGTGGGGGGGTGGGTATGGCGGGGTATATGTATAATACATAAATGTAATATAATCTATGATTAGTATAAACTATAATGTAACTATAATATTATACTTACGAACAATTCATTTTTTTTCTATATATAAGTATAGCTAATGTTTGTATTAAGATGTATGTATATACCTAAGGGTAGCTGATTGATATATTAGTATAATAGCTTTTATATCATATTTTATATATTGTATCGATATTCCATATACTGACAAATGCAAGGTTGCTGTCTTTGATTTTCTTAAGGTGTTGTGGATTAGAGTGTATAATTTATTTATTATCTGTTTATAATCTAATGTTAACTCTAACAGACTGTTATGAATAATATACTTATGAGTGGATTTATTAGGTTATTGATGTTATTAGATGAGGGGGGGGGATAGTAGAATATTCTATAAAAAATTCTAATTTTATTATATAATATTTATATGTAGATATAGTAGGTAATATAGTATAAATAATAATATTTTCTTAAAAATAGTAAGTATAGATATAACAAACACTTGGAAATAATGATAAAATATACCTATTATAAATATTTAAAAATGGTGTGATAATTATATGTGTATGTATGTGTATGTGTGTGTGTACTAGAGACATACCGACTGGTTAGTGACACTTGTAGACACTAGGTAGGTGGTTATAATGTCGAATAATCGTGGAATGTCTCAATAAATATCTATCTAACTATCTTATAATATAATCTGACTACTATTCAATATTATACTATGTAAAATTATAGTTAATCTAATCCATCCGTTATCACGATATTTTAATATATTTTATAGTCCTTAATAGACTGAAAAAAAAAAATATAATCATCGAAAATGAGATAAATGTTTATCTGAAAACATATTTAATGTTGAAAATTTAGTTATAAAATTACAGTTCGGTTGTTATATATCAGTATGCTCCACCAATATATTAAACTAGTAAGACTAGTATAATATAAGATAAATTAGATTTCGAGGATAGTAGAAAAATATATAATAATTTTAATCATTGACAATATTTTTAGTGTAATAGAATATTATACCATAAGATTTTGTGATTATATAATAAGTTTTATAGAAATTGTTAAAAATAAAATAGTTGTAATAAATGTGTATACATTTCTTTAATAAAGTATTATTGTTGAATGCTTCAATAATATAATAAATATATATTTTTCCCACTTCAGTTTACGTTATATTATTTCATTTAAATATATATTTTATATAATCTTAACTCTATATATTTATATATTTATATATACTATATCTTTCATAATATATCGTGACATATTATTATATATATATTATTAAAATATTAGAAAACTTATTCCATCATGTTAATATTAATATAATTTTCATATATTACTCATTATATTATCGTTAATAGCTACACCATTTAATTATCATACTATATTATATTTTTAATTTAGACTACATAGATGATCGTGATATAATAGGTTCAACTGAAAACATATTTAATGTCGGAAATTTAGGGTATAAAATGACGGTTCAGTAGTTGTATATTCCACAGTATACTTCACTAATATATTGCACTAGTAAGACCTACCAAGGCAGACTTACAGTTAATATATATAGATATAGATATTACAAATGGTGAAGAGGTGAGCAGAAAACAAGATGAAGACTGAACACAGTGCTGATAAAAGATCGAAGAGGCAATCCGGGGAAAAGTCTGACATGGTAACTTTACGGAATATAATATACGACTATGATGTAATCAATATAATCTTTTATCGAGATGTCTTAAAAACAAAATTATTATTCTTACGAAAACAGTTTATTAATTATGGGGTTCAATATATAAATTATATACATCCTTTAACACAATTAAAATTATCAACCGAACATATTAAAGAATTTAAACCTAATCAAAATTATCGATTGTTACATTTATATAATTCTAATATGTTAATCGAAATTCAAAGATTATTACATCTGAATAAAAGTATGACATTTAAATTTTGTAAAACGTTAGTGACCTCATCATTAACTATGTAGTTATGTGATATTAATTTAATTGAAAATTTGATTGATAATAATTTTCAAGAAAAAGCTCGTATATATGAGACTATTAATCGATGTAGATGTTGTTCATTTTATCATCATATCATTTATACTGAAAACTCTGTAAAAGATTTCAAATGGCGTTATCCATTGCTAACTATTCAACAATGTGAACAAATTATTAATAACTGTTTAATTAAAAAATATTTCTCTAGTGATGGATGAGAGGGGAGGGGGCCCGGTCGAGCACGGTCGCGATAGCAAAGGTGGTATGTATTAGGTATCGATTGGGTGGGGGGGGGGGTATGGCGGGGTATATGTATAATGAGGTATAATAATTAACATGTCTTTTTATTTCACTAGTACCTTTACTAGTATAATCGATTTATTATTTAAGTATAATTTTCAAGTTGCAGGTAATGGATGTATAGGTATTATACCTATATTTATATGATGAATATATTTTTAGTGATAGCCATTGATGACAGGGAAGGGGAATGGTGTGACACGCATTAGGTATTGATGGGGTATGGTATATGGTATGATGTACATGGTTGTGTACGTACTTGATAGTAGGCATGCGGATAGGTTAGGAAGATTGGGGGGGGGGGGCACCGACAGGCATTGTCGGGAATTGCCGGGCATGGTCGAGCACGTATGCGAAAACATAGAATTATAGGCTGAGCGGGGTAGTCGGATTCATTGGATTTACTTGCGAAAGATGGGAGGGGGTGGATCCGGTCGGTTACGTACGTGATGTTAGGTGGGATAGATATCCATGCGATAGATGTGAGGTGGGGAGGTGGTGAAGGTATGTATGTGATATATATGGATGTGATGGGAGTGGTATGGCACGGTAGGGCATGTTCGTGATAGTATAGAGCTATAGGCTGGGCGGGGTATGCAGGGCTGTGAGTGATATGCATTGATGGTAGGGCAGGAGGTACGGTCGGGTACGTAAGTGATAGACATCGATGGGAGAGGAAGGGGTTAGGATAAGAGGGGGAGGGGTAAGGTCGTGTACGTAAGTGATAGACATGGATGAGAGGGGTGGGGCGGGGAAGGTCGGGCACGTTCGTGATAGAGATCGATGGAATGGGGAGGGGAAATGATAAGAGGGGTTAACTTATTCAGATATTCAACATGTATATTTTATGTGTATATATATATTTTTTTTAATTTGGGGGGGGGGTATATGTATGTAATAGGTATAGATGGGAGGGGGAATGTACGGGCATGGATGAGTGGGGAGGGGGCACGGACGAGCACGGATAGGAGGGGGTGGGTTCGGTCGCGATAGTATAGAACTATAGGCTAAACGGAGTAGCCAGGATCCGTAGGATTTACGGTGGCACAGAACATACTAAAATATACTACTTAGGTACTAAACTAGATTTCGATGTCTATGTGTGGATTACTACAATTACTACTCTACTAACTAACCACTATAATTAAGTCAGATGATAAACTAATTTGATTGTAAAAAAAACATAATGCGATGATATTTAAATGTATATGATGTGTGACAATGATAATAAAATGGCGTTTTTTTCGTATACACACACATACATATTATATATAGTACATGTGTGTACACAAATAAGTTTATATTAGCTACATTAAACTAATTAATTTATAAATATATATAATTATATTTATAATAAAATAATATACATATTATACGTGTAATAATTTAATATAATAATATATAATATTAATATGAAGTACGGATGGACGGAAAATAACAGACGCCGACGACGAAAGACTAGAATTATTCTTATAGCGACATTTCCTCAAATTATTCACGAAATAGTGAGACTCACTGTAAAGACTATGATGTAAGGGTATCAAGAGGTTTTTTACAAAAATAAATGAAATGGTAAGAAATAAATATCAAAAATGTAGGTAGGTATTAGTTAATTGTTTTATCTATTTCACCGTTTGAACAATTGCAAATCAATCGATATTTTGTTGCACAATGCACAAAATTAAATTATTTTTTACAAAATATAATATATTATACTTATGAAAAATTTTAAAATTTTTTTGTTTTGTTTTTAAAATCGTATATACAATGTAGGTACATGTATGAACATTGACTAGGCATATTAAGTGAAATTAGCAAACCAATACGTAAATGTACGGCGTTCACTCCCAAAAACATAACCAGCGTCTATAATTTATAACGGGTTTGAAAACATTTTTATAGTTTATGCATCAGCTAATATTACATAATATGACCAGAGAGAGTGAGATAGGGACCTAAGTTGACCTAAGTCGTTCATTAACAAAATAGTAACTGAACTAGAATGTTATGAATATGTTATTCGATCAAACATTAAAACTATAGAAGACTGTAATTTGTGGGTTTCTGAATTTGGAAAATTAAATAATATTAAATGGAATGCTAGATCTTCTCGACCATGTGGAAAAAAAATGAATTGTTCGTAAGTATAATATTATAGTTACATTATAGTTTATACTAATCATAGATTATATTACATTTATGTAACAGTGGTAAATACTCACAAATGTTCATAAAATATAATTCTGGGACATAAGGTATTGTATAATTTACAATACATTTTAATATATAATATAAGTCAGTCTTTGAATTTAACACTTAATTTGTATGATTTAATAATAATTAATTATTAATTTGGTTGAGTTCAAATTATTAAGAAAATATAAATATAAATGTAATATATTTTTCTGGTTAGGTTTTTCTAATTAAAAAAAGATGATAAATCTAAAAATATCTAATTAACATAAGTTTTTTGTACATACTTTTTTGACAATACTTTTTTTTATTGTGGTAGATAGGTAACTGATAAGTATTTTTTGATTTTTCGTGTATGATCATAAATCTGTAAAATACTTAAACAAATTTGTTTTTTTTTTAATCAAAAATTACAAAGCAGTAAGACTCAAGAATATAAATTTAATATTTATCAATACCATGCTGATTTTAAATGAGTTATAATTTTTTTATAGTTTAGATCTTTAGTACCTACGTTTTTATTATTTGTTTCTAGGAAAAAGTTTGTATGTCAGCATAGCTGCTTTCGTAAAGTTTCCAGAGAAGAAAATAAAAAAGGGAACTCAAAAAATGCTAACTGTTTAGCTTCTGTAACATGTATGGTAAAATTAGATACTCATTCTACACGAAAAGTTGATCCCTATATTAAGGTTTGGTTATTTGTATATTTTTCTTATTACTTATTTAAATACATTATTAAGATACTCACCACCTTGATAAGTACTTATAATTATAATTCTCTTGTTTGAAAATTTTACTTACATATTATTTAATTAAATACATTAAGTAAAATTAATTTTCAGGATGGGTTATATGGTGTAATAAGAATTAAAAATAAACATAACCATAGTATTGACACTGCTGAAGCTTTACGCTTTTTACCAGCAGATAAGATACTTAAAAATACCTTTTTCGAGTATTTTAACGATAATATGGGTATAACTGATGCAATTAATTGTCATGAGCGCATTTTAGAACTAAAAGAAAATTTTTCACTGGAAGTCTTGGCTAATGGATCTATTAATCCAACTTATAGAACTGTCCAAAATTGGCACAATGAATGGAGGTTGGAAAATTTAGGTCCACGGTCTGGATCAGGTTTGATTGAGGTAATTTTTTGTAATTTTATACATATTTCATTAGTATTTAACAATTTAAGAAAGTAGTTAAAGATTTCAATGACAATTTATTATTAGTTATAACAATATATTTTGGATTTATCCATGCTCCATCTTCAGAGTATGTCTGAATGTTGTGAATATATAAAATATTTTACTTTGGTCTTGTATTAAAAATATGGTTTTAAGATTTTTTATTATAAAAAGGTTAGGTTAGCTTTATAGTTATTAAAAAAAGAAGACACATATCAATTAAATAATAAATTAATACAAATCTTTGGGGGTTTTCTAATGGATCTATATAGTATATTAATTTAACATGATTGATTAAAAACTAATGCCAAATTTCCAAACTTATATCATTAAACTTCATACAACTTTTGTTTTTATTTTTCTTGAACAATTAAAAAAGCTGACTTCTTCTCTTTCTGTGGTTAGAAATTATAAGCTAATAGACCTATATTAAAAAAAAGCTAAAAAGTTATTTCATTTTCTGATTTGAAATGTATACAATCCTATTAGGCATCTAAAGATATAATAACTTATGATGTTTTTTTTTTTCTAGAAAAAAGTACAAAAGATTGATGTATGCAAAGAGAGAAATGTAATAGTTAAGTTCAAGGAAGATCCATTTGCATTAGTTATTATTACCCCACTTATGCAACGAGCCCATTCATTAAAGTCATCTAGTAACATTGTATTTGTAGACAGTACATCTGCCAGTGATGCAGACAATTATTCTATAACATTTATGCTTACTCCGTGTGGTGCAGGTGCAGTTCCATTAGCAATAATTAAGGTATATTAAAAATTAATTTTATCTATCTATAAATTAATTTCAGTTAGCTTAGATCCTTATTTAATAAATTAATAGGTCAGACATATTCAGCATATAACACTGGATTTCAGTTACTAAAAGAATGTGGTATAAATTGCTTTGGTGGTGTTGGTTGGCCAAAAATCTTTATAACTGATAATGCTGCTGCTGAAATAAATGCAATTGAAAACAACTGGCCGAATAGTATCCATTTACTATGCATTTTCCATGTTTGTCAGGCGGTTTGGCGTTGGGTCTGGGACTCAAAGAATAGCATACCGAAAGAGAAGCGACCAATAATTATGAAGAGTTTTCAATCTAGGTATTTTATATGCTGATACAGTTGATTCTTCAGAGAAATGTTTTAATGATAGTATTAAAAACTCTGAATTTCCAAAATGGTCAAGATATTTAAATGAACATTGGCAAACAAGACACAAATGGTGTTTGGCGTGGCGTGATGAATCAACTAAAGGTCATCACACAAACAACTATTCTGAAATTACTGTTCGAATTTTTAAAGACACTGTTCTTTCAAGAGTAAAAGCATACAACGTCGTAGCTTTATTAGATTTCACATGCACAGTATTAGAAGATCATTATTGTAGGCGCTTAATGGCTTTTGCTAATTGTAGACACACTAAAAATAGAACTGCTAGAATCTTTTTAGATTCATTAATAAAAAAAGCAAGTACAATACAAAAAGTTCATATAGTATCTAAATCAGAATATGAGTATTGTGTACAGAGTGAAAAAG
>JANEHU010001061.1:0-49622 GCA_027563435.1 Nasonovia ribisnigri | reverse complement strand
CTTAGTTATAGCGTTTTCGATTTGACAATAAAAGTGTGCACTGAAATTGAACTGACACTACACTAGTGCACGGTGCACTATGCACTAGTTAATTTAAATCGAATACGAAAAGATATGATTACATGTTTAATCATGGATGAATAAATAACATGTCATAACCATTTTTAACCATGATAAATAATATTTCACCGCCAATTTGTTCAAAACAAAAGCAGGTAGGTATGACACACACAATCGATTATTTCTCATTAAAAAATTAATAATAATAATTGTATGCACTACGCAATAATAATATTGTCGTTTGTCTTTAATTCCCCATAGTCGTACCTCGTATATGTAAAATGTCTGATTCCGATACTGAAACATTTGACGTGAGTACCTACCTACTTTTAAAATTGGTTTTTAATTTAATTATCAATACTATTTTTATTCATTCTGCAGATTTGTAATAAATGTTTTGATGTGTATTCCAACACTACAATTCATACATGCCAAGAGAAATATATAAATATTCAAAGGTAATATCGAATTATAATCTTAATAATATTAATTACTTAAATTACCTTCCAATATGTGCTTGCTTCAATATATAATACTTAATAGGTCAGAAGAAATCATAGAAAGTGATAAACTGCTTATGAATAAAACAAAAAATGAAAAGTTGCTTACACAAAATTCAGTTTCATTGTCAGGTTAATTAAATGTGTATAATGTTTCTTCTGTGGCTATTCATTCAATTTTGCCTGCTTCTTTTAATAATTAATTAATGTAGTTCTAAAAAGCAGTCTCGTAGAATGATTGTATGAATATTACATTGTAATATAGTTTACTACAAGTTATCACCTTGTAGATTGTAGTCAATAAATAATATTAACAAACGGTAGATTTGATACTTATACTAATATTTTTAAAATTACAAAAGCTATTAAAATTTGTTTACAAATTTAACTCAAAACGTGTCTGGATTACTGTCTTAAATATCTTCCAATAAACAAAGATAAATTGTATTTAAATAGAGATACAAATACACTTCAGTTTTTATTTAAATACAAAAATCATTTATTTTTTTAATATTTATACTTTCATAATTTTATGTTTTAATACTTAAGTATCAGATGTTTCACAGATTCATATATGTGATTTTAATACACTAATATTGTGTTGACAGTTGACAATACAAGTCCCACAAATACTACCTTTTGGACAGATGGAAATACATCTTTTATGCTAAACTGTTTCCATAAGTATATGGAACAAATAGGCCCTATGAAAAAATTCCGAAACAAAAAAGCAATGTGGACAAAAATTCAACAAGATATGGTAGAACAAATAGGTTGTGTATTTACAAAAACTCAAATTGAAAATAGATATAAAACCGTTTTAAAAAGAAACAAAGCATATATGAAAAACAACAATACTTCTGGATCGTCTCCCAAGTTCAGTAGCGTTGATGAAGAGTTTAGTAAGATAATTGGATGATTCTATTGAACCATCTGTTTGTGTAGGTTAGTATTATTTTAGCAATAAATTATGAAAAACAATTTTGATTGAATATGGTTTATATATATCAGCATGTATTATTATTATTATTAATACATTTGATGATGTTACTGCTATTAAAATAATTTATTTTACTATTAATAATATAATATATCTTTAATTACACAGAAACAAAATTACAAAACCCAAAATTAAATTTGTATTATAGAATTTTAACTTTAAAGACAAAACCATAAGCTATATAAGAATAATAATATTTAAGTAATCTTTCAAAAGTAAAAAGTCTAACCTCCATCATAATTATATAATATATATATTTATTTTTGTATGCAATATTTAGGTACATGATCACTGAATCCAACAGCCCAGCCCGACACTGATGACTGTGTATTTTTCATTTTGTGTAATTAACCTAACTAAATTGAGCTATTGCACAGTTCTAAATTTATTTATTATTCAATACATTCATTTCTCATAGTTTAAAACAAATTTTGCTATGTAACCTTGTTTAATAGACACATTATATTTTACATTATTAGGAACATCTAGTTCTGGACTGAAAAGAATTTTAAAAGATGATAAGATAACTAAAGATGTTGAGCAACAAGCTACAAAGAAGGCCAAGACTTCTCTGAATGATCTGCTGATTACCATGCATAAAGAAAAAGAAGAAGGCAGACAAAAGAGAGAACTGGAACGTCAAAAACGTCATGAAGAAAAAATGGATATCCTTAAAAAAATTTTGAATAACAAATAGTTTTCCATCATAAAAAATGTATTAATATATTCCTAAAAATTAAAATTATCAAAGTCTACAAAGTACATAACATTTTTCGTTTTTGAAATCCTTTTTCTCGAGATTGGAGAGTTCCTGGATGAATGTTAGGCGTTACATTTTCTGGTAATTCTTCTACTTCTACAAGTGGTTGTTCAGGAATGAGATCATCATCATCAGTACACAAATTATGTAGCACACAACAAGCTAGTATAAAATTTGAATCTTTTTCAGCTAATGAAAAATCTAATTTTAACAATTGGCGGAAACGTCCTTTTAATAAGCCAAAAGTATTTTCAATTACAACTCTTGTCTTGGAATGATTTTTATTGAATAATTTCTCATTGTTTGTAAGATTTCCATAATCCTTGAAAGGAGTTATAATATTTTCTTCTAACGGATAAGCTGCATCACCTAAAATGTGGTATTTTGATCCACACACTTGTTGTAAATATGAGTCTTTATATATAAAAGAGTGTTGAAGTATGCGGGCATCATGCATTTTACCGGGCGTTCCAGTAAAAACATCAACAAATTTTTTCTTTGCATTGCAAATACCTTGCAAAGTTAAAGAGCAGTCATGATGTCGGTTAACATATGTGGATCGAATTTTGTGCTTTGGTTTTCTAATGCTTATATACGAACCATCTATAGCACCGAGTACATCAGGTATACCTGCAATCTAAAATTTAAAAGAAAAAGTTTCACAATAATTTCTAAGCAATCTTATTTTTTTTTAGTTTTTATTATATAGTGAATTTTATTTAAGTATTACTTGCTGAAACTCGTAGGCACATTGTATTTTGTCATCATTTGAAGTAGGCATTTTAATTATAGTAGGCAAAATATTCAGTAGGAATTCAACTACCCTATTGAACACTACAAAAGAAGACGATTCACTGCAATTGAATACTTGTGCCACTATTCTCATTACTGTTTTGTTGCCTGCAAACCTAAAATAAGTACTTACTAATATACAATAGATTAGCATAACATCAAGGACCCAGGTTAACTATATTATTTAAATACTTGTCTCTTTTTAATACATATACTTATCTATCTTCCTTATTAGTTATTGTAACTCTTAGGCGAAATTTGGTTGGGGAGGGGGGCTGAGCCCCCCTAAGTTTTTAAATATATTCATGATTAAATCCACCTATTAAAAAAATTATGCGGGTCTGAATTGATTATATAAATTTAGCCCTCCCCCCCCCAAATCAGTTGTACAAATTGTGCCTATGTGTAACTATTCATAGTTATTTGTTTTTTTTATTGAATTAATAAGACTTCAACATCATAGACGTGCGCAGACTTTATTGGCAGGGTATGCAATATCAAAAATTTGGCCACCAAACTTAATTGAGCCCTCTGGCACTTCTCTCTAAAAAAATTACAATACAAAAGTGTAGTGATAAAATGATTTTTTGGTTCACTTTGTTGGAAGTTTTTAATTAATAATAAAATTAATCATTGATAATTTTGAAATCATATAAGAGGGTAATACAACAATAAATTAGGATATGTTGCCCTTTTCATCTATGAGTATCATTGATAAGTATTACAGTGGTCCTACCCGAAAAAAATTCCTATACCCCTGTATTTTATTTATTTATTTACTAGTCTGTAACAATTGTGTTGGTAAAAAAATCTTATTGACTATAATACATAAAGTCCACGTCTACAATTTACCCACATTAAGTTTTTGTAATTGAACTTGTCTATAACTTGTTTGATGTATATTTTTGAGGATATTTTATGACAATTTTAAATTTATGAAAATTGCGAGTTTATCCTGTAAATACGTTTAGGTTCAACATCTAAGGCCATAATATTATTGTTGACTTATAATGGTAATGCTAACCTACCATAGAAACATCAGTATATGTGCTTCAGCTGATATTGTGGGCTTTCCAGCTGTATATTTTGGATAGTAATCACTGCTCATAAAATCTGTGACAATTCTGTCCACAGTAGTTCGGGATAGTCTGAAATTTCTTAAAAACTGTAAAAATAGGTAATTTATTAATTTAGTCATATGTGTAATGGAAAATGTACATACAACTATAAAAGTGTGTACAACAAATGTGAATAGGTAATTAATAAAAAATTATATTAAGAATCTCTATTAAATACTTATTAAATTATGAATTGTTAAACCTACCTCGTCATCAGTAAAACTATGTACAACATTTACCACAAAGTCTTTAACTTTGGGCTTTACATGATGTATTCCATTACAAATCACTGTATATAGTATTTCGTCATCAGATGAGTCCGAAGATGAAGAGGATGATAGAACACCCGATTCCATCAATGTTATTATTTGTATACTATCCATAATATTATTTATTTATGCAATTAGCTAATTAACAGACTTTAATTAATTAATAACTTATTAAGCTTGTAAGAATAATAATTTAAAAAAAAATAATCAAATAAAGATAACGATTTCAAAACAAATTACCGGGGGAAAAAAATATAATATTTTGACCCCGCAATAGAGAAGTTTAGTTCATAGTAATAAAAACACTCACAAAATCGGCGGTGCTGAAAGTGCGCACCGAGTGCACACGAGTGTTGCACTGCAATCAAATCGAATACAAAACACTCCACCAGTTCATAGAATATTGGTCAAATCGAATATGTTATTGCACTCAGTGCGCACTGAGTGCAAAAAGTGCGTCAAATCGAAAACGCTATTAATGTATCTAAGCTTATAGTATTGATATTATTTAGTAAAATATTTTAAAATTATAATATATTTATTTACAATGGGTCGATTATGTAGCGTTATAAATTGTTCAACTCGCAATTCCAAAGTGACAACTGAACGTGTAACATTATTTTCAGTACCAAAAGATGACTACTTAAAATCTCAGTGGATTAATGTAGTTTGTGCGGTTAACAACAGCGAAACTAATGTCAAATTTGTATGTGCCAAACATTTTAAAACTGAAGACATTAAAAGGACATATTATGGCTCTGAAAACTTAGGCTCTGAGGTAATATTATACAATCACAACACAATTTTTGGCAACTTTTTGGCCCCACAGATAATTATTAATTATTATTTAACACAATTACTTAATACTTATATCTAGTCTTGGGCTCTACGTTCACGGCCAGAACTGAATTTTGGAGCAGTTCCTTCTATTTTTGAAACTTCACCCAGTCACACCTCAAAATTATCATCAAATGTAGCTTTGTGTAGATATCCAGAAGAAAATGTTGAAATTGTTAGTATCTGATTTTTCATTTTTGCTAAACACGTATATAGGTATCCCACATAAGCACACCTATGTTCATATAATAATTTGTGGTGTTATTAATTAAACAAATTTACTTTAGGAAATATTTGAAGATTTTGTTAAAATAGTTCCTACAATCGATTTGCCTGTTGGTTGGACATATCATTTAGAACATAATGTTGTGGCATTTTGTTTTTTAAAATCATATATGAGTGAAAATCTTTTGATGATGATTGAAAAACAAATTTTGGTTAAGATTGATTTAAGTGTAAAATATTACTTCACTAATAGAGAACTAGACCTATCACATTTCACTTTCTTAACCAAACATTTTCCAACAAACAAATCAGACATTGAGCACTCTATATTAAAATTTAGCCAAATGTCAACATGCATTGGTGGACCATCAGTTGACAATTGTCCAGGTAACAAAACATGTACTTACTAAAGACCTGCACGGGCCGGGCTTACCCAGACCGGCCCGTAAATGGCCCGGCCCGCACGGGCCTCGGGTCGGGCCGGATTCTATAAAATGCAAGACGGGCCGGGCCGGACCTTTTTTTGAACAAAAGTAATGGACCGGGCCGGGCCGGACTTTCCTTAAAGCAAAGGCGGGCCGGGCCGGACCTTTTTTTGAACAAAAGTTATGGACCGGGCCGGGCCGGACTTTCTTAAATCAAATTCAGGCCGGGCCAGGCTTCTATGAAAAATTAGGAATTCTAGCTGGACCAAAATTATGAACAAAAAAATATATACATTGTACTATTGAATATAAATCATTGAGAAAAGGAGAACTAACCTCAAAGGGGATACGGTTGACTCATTAATGTTTTTACATGACCATTATAAAAAACAACAATTGGCCGGTGCCTGTTTGACTGATTAAGTTGTTGGGGAATTTTTATATTTATTCTATAAATTGTTTTTTATTATTAAATATTTTGTTAAAGACAAACAACTTTTTTCTTTTTTAATTGTATTAAAAATTATAATTTTAAATAAATGATCTTTAAAAAGTTAGCTATAATATATTACTTAGTTTGTTATTCAAAAGACTAGTATATTGTGTGATATTTGTTTGTATTTACTATTTATATGCTCTACATGTCGGTGCAATCAGGATTTCTTGAATACGACCTTTGAAAGTTATGTAAATTATAACCGTTACCGGGTATCTACTACCTAGTTCCTTAACTATTTTATCATTTAAAAATATCTAGTACTATCTGGTATCCTTAGATCATATACTAGTAAATGATCTAAGCTGGTATCTAATATCTTCAAAACTACAAAAACTTCAGACTGGGCTATGTTACAAAATATTTTATCAGGGTCATGCTGAACGAAAATTTATGGGCTTAACCGTGGCGTGCTTAATCCATACAATTTTTAGATGGCATTGGGAAGGACAGGGCCGAATTGGCCCGGGCTGTCTAAAAATATTATCGGGCCGGGCTTATTCGCTAAAAACTATTCGCGGGCCGGGCCGGGCCGGGCTTTCTAAAATTTTACCGGGCCAGGCTTACAACAAACTATACCCGGGCCGGGCCGGGTTGTCAAAAAATATTACCGGGCCGGTTCGGGCCGGGCTTACTCACAACAAACTATACCCGGGCCGGGCCGGGTTGTTAAAAAATATTACCGGACCGGTTCGGGCCGGGCTTACTTACAACAAACTATACTCGGGCCGGGCCGGGTTGTCAAAAAATATTACCGGGCCGGTTCGGGCCGGGCTTACTCACAACAAACTATACCCGGGCCGGGCGGGGTTGTCAAAAAATATTACCGGGCTGGGCCGGGCTGTGAATTGTCAGCCCGTGCAGCCCTCTAGTACTTACCTAGGTATAAAAGTTAAAAATATTTGATTTGTATTAATTTAAACTATTATTGAATTTATTAGGAATTAGAATAAAATACGCAACATTAGATCCAGACAATGTCTGGCGTAGTCTTAAATGTGAACTCCATACTGATAATATGTTTAAGCAAAGATGCAAATGGTGTGTACGGCTAATGAATATTTCAAGAGCTATGAAATCTAATATTCAATTATCGCTGAAATTAAACAGAAAAAAAAGATTAGGTCCAACATTAACACCTACAAGAACTGAGACTCTTAAACACTTATTTAAAACTAAACATAACATACAGAAATCTAATTTGAGGTAACATTATTTTTTATTATTTTGAAAATAATAAAGTTGTGTATATACTATTTATCTTTAAACACATTCATGGAATCATGAATTATAAAAATTATTGTTTATCAGGAAAGATAGCATTATTCAAAATTTGAAATTAAAATTTAATGAACTAAAAAGTAAAATGCAATTAGTGTCAAATTCTTATGTGGATGATTTGCACAAAAATATGAATGTAAATGAATCACAGAGTGTTTTGATTAAAGAGATTATTAATTGTAGTAAAGTAAAAAATGTAAAAGGACGTCGTTATTCAGAAGATTGGTTGTTATTATGTATGCTGCTTTATATAAGGTAAGTATAAGATAAATTTGAAATATAAATAAGTATTTAATGATTTTATTCATTAACTACTTTACTTCTTTATTTATATAGATAGGTATCTAGGTATTTCATGTTTATTTAATTAATATGTTCTATAGGTCAACATGTACTTACAAGTTTTTACTTGACCAGCAGATATTACCATTACCATGCCCAAAAACAATTAGAAGATATCTGTCTTTAGTAAAATCTAAATGTGGATTTGATAAAGATTTTTTTCTTCTCTTAAAAAAAAAATTTTCCCTGATGTCAAATTCTGAAAAGCATGGGATGTTGGTATTCGATGAAATATCTCTCAGGGAAAGTATAAGCGTAAATACAAATACTCTTACCTATCAAGGTTTTGAAGATTTCGGAAGTGATGTTGAGTATGAAAAATCGGATAAAAAAAGTAACCATGGCTTAGTTTTTCTTTTCCAAAGTTTGTATGGAAACTTCTCTCAGCCTATTGGAGTATTCGCAGCACATGGAAATGTCAAAGGTATAATAATATTATTAAGCAATTTATTAAAATAATAAAGTTTATTAATATATCAAATACTAATTATATTATACCATTATTATAAATTTAATTTTAGGAACAGTTTTAGCTCAACTTATTATGAAAGCTATTATTTTGCTTGAAAAAAGTGGTGCATTTGTTGATGGGCTTGTTTGTGATGGAGCAGCCACTAATAGAAAAATGTGGACTATTTTTGGAGTTAGTGGCATAAAAGATAATGTAAAACACTACTTTACTCATCCGTTAATGGATGATCGAAAAGTGTTTGTTTTTTCTGATGTTCCACATCTGTTCAAAAATATAAGAAACAGACTTCATGATAAAAAATATTTAAAGGTCTAATTTTTTTTACTATATATTACAGTTTAATTTAATTTTTACAAATACTAATTTTTATTATATATACCTTTTAGATAAGTCCTGAAAAAAATTATGTAAGTTTGTACCATTATATTGAATTACATAATTATGACAAAAATCTTCCAGCTATCAAGAGAGTATGTCCTAAATTAACAGATAGACATCTATTAGGTACTTGATAGTTTATCAAAAATGTCTGTAAAATTAGCCACCCAGGTAAGTATAGTACTAACTTTTCATTTGATTTTCTAAACAATTTTATATTTTTGCAGGTATTCAGCGACTCAGTTTCTGACGGACTTAAGTTTTATAGGGAGCATCAAAAGATAACTTGTCTTCAAGGAAGTCAAGAAACTGAGCAGTTCACCAGAAAAATAAATAGAGCATTTGATGCCTTAAACAGAAAGTATCCGGCTGAAGGGATCAGGAAAAATAGTGCTGATATTGAGGTTTGAATTAATAAATATATATATTGTATTATATATAAAGTATAACTTTAAAATATTTTTTTAGGTATTAAAAGAAACTTTGATATGGATTGATGACTGGGAACAATGTGTAATCGATGGTAAAATTACTAATGAAGAATTTTTAACCAAAACTACAGTAGAAGGTATTAGAGTTTCAATTTCTTCTACTATAGACCTAACACAATATTTGTTAAATGAATGTGAGTTTAAGTATGTTCTTAGCAACAAAATGAATCAGGATCGAATTGAAGTATGTTAACATTATTTAATATACTTGTTAACATGATTGTGACTAAAAATAAATATTGTTTTATTGGAATAGATATTCTTTGGTATGATACGACAGGCAATCGGCCCTAATGACCATCCGTCAGCTCCTACGTTTTTGCAGGTTTATAGAATGTTATCTACCTATTCAATCCTGAAACCCCCAAAAACTGGTAATTGTAAGATTCTTCATTCAACATGCCCCAAAATAAGTATATCTGATATAAAGGATATATTTCAAAGTGAAGAAAGCGAAAGAATAATTAAAATTAAAGATTTAAAAACTAAACTAGACACTCTTGTAGAAGAAGGAAATTATGAAGCAGAAGATATATTTAGAGATCATGATTATTCATTAGTACCAGCTAAAGACTGTGTTACATACTATATATGTGGATATTTTTGTCGTGTGTTCAAAAAACGTACTGCTTGTGATACTTGTCTTTTAGCTTTTAGTGAAGGTACCTAAGAATCAAATATTTTATATTTTTTATTAATATTCAGTCTTGAATTACCTATAATAAAATTATATTTTATTATTATTATTTTATATTAAGTTTTTGTTTTAATATTATTTTGTACATTTTGTTTTATGCAACCAAGGTAATGCATCTCACGCTCAAGCAACATTAACGAACATAAAATCAAGAGGAAATTTAGTTCATCCAAACTCAACAATTTATACACTCATTTCAAATTTAGAAAAGTCATTTGAAAACCACTGTGGGAGTCCAAGTACCTTTGATGATACTGTTAATGATTTTTTGGAAAATAATAACAATCTCTACTTTCCATGTAATGAACATAAAAGTGATATTATGAGTTCTATAATTGTATATTATGTGACCATGAGAATGAGACAATATTCTTGTATGCATAATAGAGAACAGCAACATAAAAGCTCTAAAAAAAAAAAGTTATCCAAATTGGTAACAAATTAATTGTAAAATAGTTATACAAAAAATTAATAAAAATATAAAATAAATTTGAAAAAAATTAATAACCATTGTCAATTTAATATTTATATAATAATATTACCTACCTTCAAATTTCAATCTTCATCACAAATATATATTTTAGATATTTATAACCATGCAATATTAAATTGTACGTATGTAATGCAACGGTAGTGTATTAAAATTCAGATGATTTAGTAAACCGACAGAGTGCGCCACAAACACCAAGGTACACTTCACTACTTCAGCAAGAGTACCCGACCGCAATATCTAGAGTCGTTACCAGTCCTGTATATCTTAGTTCGTGGATATTATAATTAAAAGTAATTTGAATTTATCAGTTAATTAGTAATTTCTTTAAAATATTACAACTTAAATAGTGTCTTATAGACAATGTGCAAGCAGAATACTAGCGCGCGTAATGGACAAATTTTGTACTAATTAGAGGGAACATTAAACATGGATGATGGATCATGGATGTATTATAGGGATCATACACGTCATATTAATTTATACATAGTTGATTTTTACATTAATTATTTATATTATTAGCCAATAATAATATAGACTTTGTGAACTAGGTAATGGGTTATCTATTAAATGCGTTACTATAAAAAAAAAAACATTTTGTCTACTATATTGTAAAATGAATCGGTACAAAAATAGTACAAAATAAACAAACATATTGCTTGATTACAAAATTAAATATTTTTCACAATGTTTAATACTTCAATCTAGGATTAAGTCTATTTTTTAACAATGAGTTCTAATCCAGAAATTATTATAACTTGTGGTTTTCAAACCATACTATATGAATCTGTACTAAATATCAAAAAGGGTATGAACTTGGCAAATTGTGGACATGTAATTAACTGTACTGAAGTAATAATTAATGATGGTATTTCATTTATTAAATCACATGTAATTAGACAAGCATCAGTTAGTAATCCACCATATGAAGTTAAGCTTGAAGTAAGCAATATAATATACATCCTTTTTTATTTGTTAATACTCTCTGTTGAATGTAAACATTTACTATTTTATTTTTACTTTTATAAAATAAGCTGGACTCAACCAGAAAAGTTACAAATGCAGAATGTCAATGTCCAGCTGGTGCTGGGAAAAAGTGCAAACACATTGCTGCATTAGTATATTATATTAATCATGAAGATTCCAAGTCTAAAACAGATTTTGAAAAACTATGGGGCAAACCATCGAAAGCTGGAGAACAAAAATACACAAAAGGGAAAACAATATCAGAATTATTTACACCTAAAAAAAAATTTAAAGCAAGTAACTTGGTAGAAGTAAGCCATACTGATTTGGTTTCAAACTATAATGTTCTTAATATTCCATGTAGTTTTAGTAAACTGTTAAGCGTTGAAACACAAACTGAATTAGATAGAGAATGTAAAAGTAGTCTAAAACAGTTAATAGACCATGTTGAAATAGATGAGTTATATACCAAGTATAATTTAAATTTAGATT
Organism: Nasonovia ribisnigri; assembly: GCA_027563435.1. Lineage (NCBI taxonomy): Eukaryota > Metazoa > Arthropoda > Insecta > Hemiptera > Aphididae > Nasonovia > Nasonovia ribisnigri. The sequence continues at coordinate 37,531 of JANEHU010001061.1, read as the reverse complement.
ATATTTTATTTAATCATAAAGAAATAGATTTCTTAAATAATAATAAGTTTTATAAGTTTCCATTAAACATTAATGAACACAATTACTACCTAAATAATATTGTGGTTAATCATAATGAAATCAAAATGATATTTATTCAAACAATCAAACAATCTCAATCAAAAACATGGTTTGAACAACGTAAATTCAGGATTTCAGCTTCAAAAGCTCATAAAATTATTAACACAAGAATGTCTGACCAAAAAGTTGCAAATATACTCATGTAAAATTCTGTACTTAAGGGTAAAGCATCAATGAATGTATGTTATGGTTTAATGACTGAAAAAACTGCAATTCAAGCTTATTTAAAAATAAATTATGGTTATGATTACATTGAGAGTGGTTTAATTGTGCATTCTAAATATCCATGGCTATGTGCTTCTCCAGATGGACTAATTATGAAAAACTATAAAATTGATCGAGTGTTAGAAGTGAAAATGTGAAATGTCCTATATCATGCAAAAATACACCCATAGAGTCTGATGGAAAAATAAATTTATGTTATTTGAAATATGCTAATAAAATAGCCAGGTAATATTAAAACCAACACATACATATTACACTCAATGTCAATTTCTAATTTTTTGTACAGGTTTAACAAAATGTGACTTTTTTGTTTTTAATTATGTTAAACCAATTCTTATTACTGTTGAAAGAAACAATTATTTTATAAATTCAGCTTTGTCAAAAATTGAACAGTTTTATTTTTCAACTTATTTAACTGAACTTACATTAAAAACATAATTTTTATTTATAACACAATTCATATTTTATTTATTATTAAGTGTGAGTACAAGTTGTGGACGTTACAAAATTGTATTTACTAATATATTATATACATAAAATATTAATAATTTCTATACAGTTAACTTTCTATATAGATTTGTTACTAAACAGATATGTAAAAAATAAATAAATAAATAAACACATTTTAAAGCTAAAAAAGTTGACTTTCTCATGTTAAATTAAAATAACAGTTATTGTTTGATAATTGGAGTTTGTAAATTTGTTAAAATACAACATATTTTAATAATATCATCGATATGTGGGAGTAAATCAATTTTTATTTTAATTAGAATTCCATATGTTTTTAATCTAGCAAACAAACGTTCAATATGTATACGGACACTGGCTACAGAATAAGTATTAATTATTTCTTCCTCACTAAATCGTCCATTGTGCAAAATAGGTGGCATAACCAAAATGGATTTTTGATCATCACATAAAGTTTTAATGCCTGGAAACCCCTTGTCAGCCAAAACTACGTCCCCTACTTCTAAATTTGTTAGAAACCTACTGTCATTAGTAATATAAGAATCACTACTACTTCCTCCATAACTCTTTGAAAGGAAACAAACAGAACCATTTGGTGTAATTCCCACAAGTACTTTAATTGTATAACATGATTTGTATCTAGAATACATATAGACTCTTTGTTCAACTGTCGCTGGTTGCTCAACTTTAAACTCAGTGCAATCTATAATGCAACGACACTCAGGAAAATTAGTTTTAAAAGCTTCAGGTAGCGTTTCTTGAATTGTTTTTTTACTAGGCCAAAATATAAATGCACTAGTTTTTATAACTAAAACTGAAAGTATATCAAAAAATATTCTGCTGATAGTTGTACAATGAACATTAAATAGCACACCAAGTGCCGAAAAAGTAATACCTAGTTTTAATTCCATAAGAAAAATGAATAGTTTATTATTATTATTTACATTACTATTACAAGCAGATTCAGGCATCATTGATAAAAGAAGATTAAACACTTCAAAAGATGTCCCAGTTAAATCTTTAAGGGACTGTTCAGTATTCATTGATTCATACCCATGAAATTTTTTGCAATCTAAACATGAAACTGAAATTTCAGATATAGGGCCACTTGATTTATCGACCAATATTGGTTTTGTGTTAGTTAAAAGTTTGTTTGAACTACTTGAAATAAATGTACCAACTGAATTACTATTTTTTTCAAATATACATTGAAATGAAAAATATTCAACATCTGAAACATCAAATGCTACTTGAGTCTCTATATCAGGGGTCCTCACTAGGATTTCTGAGAGAGCCAAATAGTTCATATCAAATTTTCCTTAGGGCCGCAAGTACAAATTGTACAGTCAGGGCCTAAATTTAAACATTATAGGTTAATTACAAAATATATTTTTCTTATTGTTATAATACACTATGAAGTGGCGTTAAATAACTTACAAACAATATGATTATAACATAAGTTTATTACATCAAAAAATTAAACATTTTACATATAAAAAAGTAGGGAAATGTCTTTTACTTAATTTCATGACTTGGCCTACTTGAATTTATTAATTCGTTGAAGTCGAATGGCGAAATCTTTCACAACTCTCTAATATGGCATCTATGTTGGCAGGTTGAGAAGTAACCGAAATTCTCAAAATGTTTTCAACGTTCTCACTTGTTAATCTGGATCTGTACTTGTTTTTTATGAACTTCAGCTTACTGAATGTTGATTCACAGACATACGTAGATGCAAAAACACACAAAATCTTCTGAGCACAGTCAATTAAGTTAGGAAATTTGTCCTTTTCAACTGCTTTCCAGAACTCGTAGTGAGCTTTATTCTTCTTTTTTTCTTCAAAAACACTTTTTAGCTCCGTATCATGCTGAAGATCAATTAACTCATTTTTCAAATCCCTAGCTTCGTATCCAAAAACAGAAAGATGAGCTATATTTGCTGTTGTAATTGACCATGGGTTTTCCACCAAGCGAAATGGTTCTTGATACTTCCTGAAGTCACTAAACCTCAAAGAAATTTCGTTCTTTAGATCTGTCAACAGCTTTATTAAATCAGAAACATCTTGACTTTCATCTGGATTTTCATGAAACAAAGTTTTAACAGAAGGAAAGCTAGAATAATCACTGTTTGACAATTCTTCGATTTACATATTGAGTTTTTGTTCCTGTGAAAACACAATACTAATCATTTTCGTTATAATGTTATTGTAGTGTCCTTGCAATCGAGTCAGTGTTTCATTCATAATGCACATTGTATCAGTGAGAAACGCTACTTTGAGCCACCAACTAAAATCATAAACATCAGGATACTCTTTTTCCTTTGTAGCTAAAAACAGAGTAATCTCATGACGAATACTGAAGAAATGTTCCAAAACTTTACCCTTACTCAGCCATCTCACTTCTGTATGGTAAAGCACGTCCCCGTATTGTGATATAAGTTCTTTCAAAAACTCTTGGAACGTTCTGCGGTTCAGTTCATTTGACCTTATAAAATTCACGATCTTTACAACTTGTTTCATAACACAGCTGAAATTTTCACCAAATTTAACAGCTAAGCTTTCTTGATGAATAATACAATGAAAGATTAATAAATTATCGTTTTCCAAATGTTTTTTCAACAACTGAACGAACCCTATATTCCGGCCTAACATTGATGGGCAACCATCTGTACACACAGAAAAAACCTTTTTCAAATCAATGCTACGCTCGTTAAAAAAACTTACTATTGTGTTCAAATAATCAACACCTCGAGTTTGTCCAGTCATGGGAATCATGCCCAAAAAATTTTCTTTAACAACACAGTCCTTGGATACATATTTAACGAACAATAGTAATTGAGAAATTGACGTTATGTCAGTGGATGAGTCGAGTGCAAGACTAAAATATTTGCTTTGCTGAAGTTCATCGGTAATGTTAAGTGCAATATTTGCTGCTAAGTCTTGTGATCGTCTCATGCAAGTTGAGTCAGACAGCTGAAGTTTAGAAACTTCATCAAATATTTGCTTACTATTAGGTAAGTGTGAAAACAAAGTTTTACAAACGTTGTTGTTGTGACAACAACTCTTTTACAATTTCTGCATCAGATAATGGCTTCATCTTTTGTGCTAAAATTTCTGTTACTTGGTAGGATGCTTTTGTAGTAAGCTCATTCTTGTTCATTGCATTAAAAAGGGTACTACGTTCACAAGCAAAGGACTTTTTCAATGATTGCAATTTTTCCTCACGGATCTTAGATTTTTTCGGGAATTTTTCTTCAAACTGCGAATGAATTGAAGTGTAGTGTCTGTTCAAATTATAACGTTTGTTTCCATGTACCGTTTCACGATATATCAAACACAGGGCAGTTCCTTCTTTCTTACCTTTTGTAAAAAAGAAATCTCCCTCCCACTCAGCTTGAAATGCACGGTTTTCATCCTCAAGTTTTCGTTTCCGCTCTTTTGAGTACACTCCCGCCATATTTAATTACAAAATTCAATCACTGAACTAAGTGTTATGTTCGTAAAATAATTTGTTCAATTGATAAAGTTAGCCGCACTAAAATCACATTAATACTGAGCCAACTTGTACATGTTTGCACTGAGCTAGATAAAATTCCCCACTAATGACAAACAGTAAAGATAAAAATGACGACCGAGCAATCGTCGAGATCACATATTTCAATTGTTGTTCGAGGCGTTCTGGAAATTACCGATAATAATAGACAATCATTTGATAATTGCCAACCGTACATAAACTTGTTGTATAAATATAAAATATATACTGGTACCTATTTATAAAATATTGAATATTTTTTCAAAAAAATATTTGTTTCAATAATTCTAAAATTTATGTAGGTATGACTATCCTTAACAGTCAGTCTGAGAGCCGCAAAAAAACGTTCCGAGGGCCGCATGCGGCCCGCGGGCCGCGTAGTGAGGATCGCTGCTCTATATCATGTTTTTTTATAAATAAATAATTATTTGATGGTAAGTTTGTATTATTTTATTCCATAGTAAATGATGTTTCAGTTTCACTACTTAATTTTTTCTACTTGGCCATATATCGATTATGCCTATTATTCTGCTGCAGTTCATTAATTGATCTCTTCTTGTAAGACTCAGGAAACACTGTTGGAATGTAGGCAGGGCTGCTGGGGCTTTTAGACGGAATGTTTCCAACAAAATGAGCGCTGCACACAAAATCATGGGTTTTAGGTTGCCACGGAGATCCATCAGCACTATAATATAATATATTAAGTCAAATATTTTAAAATGTATTAAATTAATTGGACAAATATAAACATACTTAATTCGCCTAATAGCATTAATCCATTTAGCTTTTAGTTCGGTTTCATAATTTCTACTTGGAAAACTGTACAATTTATATCCTTTTTGGTAAGTGTTATGACAGTCCACAACACAACACATTTTTTTACATGACTTCTTGTTTCGGTTGTTCATTAGAAACTACAGTATAAATAGAGAATTATAAAAAATATTCCTACTTATTAAGTGCGAGTTACGACTCTTTAAGAATAATTATATATTAATAATTAAGTATTAATATTAATAAAAATAGTATTAAATATATAATAAAATATTGTTATATTACATTATTAATTACAGACATCAATAAATTGGAAGATTTATTGATAGTTTAATTCATAAAAACATCAAATTTCCCTACAGCACAATATTATTTAAACCTCCAATAAGTGTGAGAGTTGTCCACCAGAGCGCTCTTTTGTCCGGAACTTGCACTCTCTCTATAGGTATAATATGTTATAAATTATAATATTATCATTTATAAGATACTATGTACTCATCAGACTTAAATTCAATGTAAAAATTAAAATTAATTTCTGCTTATTTAGATATATTTATCATACCTATAATATATAATTATAATCCAATAATAGATATAATGAGTATACACTTTCAATTTAAAGAGGGTGAATGTAAATGAATGTCTCAATTTTTTGTTTTGACCCTGTTCAAATATTAAATTGTATACCTAATAAAATAAAATTAAATAGATACTTACTTATAAGCAGTGAAGACAAAATAGTTTTATTAAATGCAGTTTTTGAATTGAATTCAAGTGATTCTGTGAGTATTACAGCCCGTTAGGGCCTCCCGGTCCCATAAACCCCTATAAACATCTCTTCTTAATTAGTCCCACTAATTACCACCACGATGAACAACAAATCACCATTGCCAAAAAAAAGTGATAAACAAAAGCCATTAGTGCCACCGATAACAATAATCAACCAAAACTCTACACTATCGAAAGCTGGGTCACCTTCAGTTACCCCCACTGCCAACGATGATGATAATATTTTCGACTAGTCTACACCCTGGTCAAAAAAGACAGACAAGAGAAAAAATAAACAAAATTATCCAAGGGTACCTCTCCGAAACTTAAACACCCAAACTCTACGTCTACTCCTAAACACAGATTCTCTCCACTTGCTCATAGCAATGACGACGATGAGATGGAAACCGATACCTCAACAAATTTATCGCAGACAAAACTCACATTGCCACTACCTATATTTATTAAAACCGATATAGTGCAGTTTAATCTCTTCTGCGAATCCATTAAACAGTTGATTCAACCCGATGGTTTTCTATGCAAATTCTCCGTAAACAGTTTAAAATTAAATACATATACAACTGATTCATATCGCAAAACTGTAAAATTCTTGAAAGAAAAAAAACTTCCACACATATTAACTCAAAGATGAAAAATCATATAGAGTGGTAATTAGTCCACCTCGGTGATGGTCTGGAGGAGCAGCTGCTGAACAGCTCAACAGTGATTCAGGTTGATTTGAATCACTTTGATTCCGCCTGTAGAGACTGCTCTGGGTGGGATCCGGTGGTCCGGACTCATCACGATGATTTCCTCTCACCAGCTCTCATGACCTTAGCGAAAGCGCTAGCCGCCGGGGCAGGAACATTGCAGACAGCTGCTTTGTGTCCGGTCTCTCCGCAGCGCCTACAGCACTCCCTCTTGTCTGGACCGTCGCATACCTTCGACATGTGACCATAAGCGAAGCAGCGGAAGCACCTCACTTTTAATTCGGCTATCCTCACTCTGCAGCTGACTATGCCGACCCGCAGGCGTATTAGGAAACCCAGGACGCCACAGCGCGGCTCTTTAATATCGAGTTCTCATTGGTCCAATTCAAATTTCGCGCGTTTTTCTATTATCAGCATTAACCATTATCAATTATATATATATATATATTTAATATAATTATACTATTATTACGTTATTAAACTTATTATATTATTTTTAAAACTCTGTACATATTTATCCATTTTAATATTATGTATTTATGTACTTATAATAGGTAATATAATAGGAAATTCAAAATACAGCTATTATTATTTAAATATAATACAAGTGTACCTAATATGCATGTCCTATGAAATGCAATTAAAATAAACATAACAAATTATTTAATAGTGAAACTTAAATGTTATAAATTTGCATATTAAACAGAACATTAAAAAAATAAATGTAGAATACATGATTAGTATTCACTAGCTGTAACACATTAGTTAATATTGATAGGTAACTAATAATATGTGTGAGCAATATGACTAGTTAGTGTAAGCAACGCATACACATTACCTATACTATATTGTATTTTTACCTTAGTATAAATTATGAGTGTACCTATATAAACGTTTTCCTACATTTATTGATTTTTCCTTTTTTTTAAAGTAGTTATTTGTTATTAAAGATTAAATGTTATCTTGCTTTAATACAAGTCAGAACTATTAACTATTTATAATTATTGATAAATAGGTAGGTACCTATGTTTTATTTAACATGCGTAGATTGTAGGTAAGTAACTCTAAGTAGGTATATTTTAATTTAATTTAATATTCAATCCAGGTATACCTACATTATACAACATATTATAAGTACTGACAATACTTAACACGTTAAAAAAATATTTGAAAAATAATATTAAAACAAATGAAAGATAGTATTTACTCTTTAGTCTTTATTAATAAAACACAAATAATTTAGTGTCCTCTGCCATGGGACTTAGCATTTAATTGGCCTAATTTAATATTTTTCCCAATGTTGTGGCTTTTTTTTGTAACTTTATTTTTGTTGACTGATGTTGGAGGTCTTCCAGATGGAATTCTCCGAGAACCTCGAGTTACACCTTGCCTCCGACGACTTATTGAAGTAGGCTGAACCTTAATTTGGCCTTTTCTTTTAGTCGCAATACTTAAACCTCTGGAACAAGTGACCATTAGTTTTGTCAACTGCTGTGCGTTTTTTATCACTGTCATTTTGTTGGCTAATTTTTGTCTTATGTCTAAAGGCACATCATTTAAAAACTGCTGAACTCTCAAAAATTCTTTATCAATTTTTTCATTGACCTCATCACTAAGAATTTTAGAATCAACAGATTTTGATGGTTTTATTTGTTTGTTTTCCTCTTCATTCAAAGTAAGTCTAGGGGGTGACTCATTGGAACAACCGACTTCAATTTCTTCTAATTTTGTACTTTCCTTTTCTTTTAAACCCATAAACCAATCTTGGGAAGGACACTTTTCACCAATAGCAAGTTTTCCAAGTACATATCTTTCATTGCAAGTTATAGGAGGTGCATTCGGCATAGATAGATTTAAATACTTATGCAAAAATGCTTGATGTTTACAAAACGCTCCTATATAACCAACATAACAATCACAAACACCGATTTGTACATCTATGGTATATACAATATTTACATTGTTGGTACTTGGCATAGAGTAACATTTATTACTAATTTTAGTTACCTGGTTTGTGTTTAAATTTGGTAAGCGACTGCAAAGTTTACTATAATTCCGCTGAATATTATCACAACGGTTATGGGCATGGTCCAGTATTCTGAGTATTAAATAATCTTCCCATACATGGCAAATAAATTCAACAAGAGCTACTACGTTATATGCCTTTGTTCTATTTAAAATAATTTCTTTAAGTATTCGTATACATGCTTCTGCATAGTTATTAGTATTATTTCCTCTAGTTAAAATTTCCCTCCTATACATTAAAACCCATTCATTCTTTCTCTTTAAATAGTTCTCAAATCGTTTAACGAAAGTAGGAAACTCATCTTTCAAGTTCTGAATATTATTCACTGCTTCATTAAAATTATCTTCATCTGTAGCGTATAATACCTGAAAATAATATTATGTTGTTATTTTATTATAATTTATTATTAAAAAGTTTAAAGGCAATGACTTTAGTTAATAGATATTCAACATTTTTATTAAGATTTCAATAAGTATTTTAAAATTATTGTAAATTAATGTATAAGATACTGAATAATACTATATACATTTAAAATTCCTAAAAATTATGAATGATTAAAAATGAACTGGTCTTATAAGTAAAGAAATAATAATTTGTAATGCAAGATGGGATATGTTTTAAATTCCATACTATACCTACTACCTATATCTTACATTCAATATTATTTTAAGGTTTTAATTTTTTTCGCTACATATTTACTTTTTGAAACATCAGCATTAGGGGTAAACGTTTTTCCTTCAATACCATATTCTTCATTTCATGTAGCCATCCCCATTCTTTTTGTAAAACATGAAATGTACATAAAAGTAGTCTAGATGAAGGCCAAACTTGCTTCAGCGCTGATCTTTCTGCGGCAGAGTCATCAGTCATAAATGCAATAGGCACCTATAATTTGAATCCATCATCATATCAATACCAACACTCAAGATTTTAAAGATAATATTATGTATTGTGTATTATAATTACTCACCTCATTGCCACCAAAGCACAACGGGTAATGTTTTTTAAGGAGGCCAAAAGCATTTTTATATCCTTCACATGATTGGCCTTCATGCATCAGCATCCCAATAGGAACTGCACCAGCGTTACTTACTGAAAGTACTGTAGTCAGCGTAGTTTCCATGGTATCACAGCTACTTGTACTATCACAGAAAACCAATTCTTTTGATGATGATAAAAGCTGTACTCTTTTCATGAGTGGAGTAACTACTAAGACGGCCCATGGTTGTTCTTTGTGTATAACTATTGAAATACCTAGAATTAAAAAATAAAATATTTTGTTTCTGATTATATGGACTAGGTAAACAAATATATTATAAAATTAAGTATTTACTTTTTTTAAATTTACTTATAAAAATATATAAATATTTATTATTTACCCCGTTCAGCATATGATGGATTCTTTTCCATCAATTTGTCTAATGGGTTATTTACACAACCAAAATTATTTTCTCTCCATTTTTTGTGTAAATAGGCAACGGTTTCTTTAATTGGATTTTTGGAGCCATTTGCCAATGTCTCCCAGCAATTATCTTCCAATAATATTTTACTTTCATGTAATCGCAACGCGTCAGAAGCACCCATTCCATTATTAAAATATTCGTAGAAAACTTCTTCCACCTTAAACGAATGTATAAGAACAATTATGGTTAGTTACAATTATAATGTTAGGCATATTATTCAATTTTATGAAGTATATTATATAAATCTAATTTATATTATACATTTATACCTAAATATGCCTAAATAGATACATAATTTAAATTATATAATATATTAAATTAAATATTTATACCTAATGAATAAATATATTGTGTATGCATGTAAATAAATATTAATTACCTCATGTGTTACTCGTAAAAATTTAATTGAACCACTTGTGTTTACTGAGTGGTTATGGTTTTGAAACAATGATATTTTTGCACAAAGTGGAGGGTCTCTTTGTAAAAATGTATCATTCTTTCTTGTGTTGCGGTTATTCTTTTTAATAAGGATATCGATTTGGCATCACACAATGTGTTTCTAGCCGTTTGTGTATCTTTAGCTTTATTCACTTTACTGTGCTGGCATGCCCAATACTTATGAAATACAACTCTAAAGAAAAACAAAAAAAAAATTATGACCGTGGAGCAATAAAATTATAAAATTAATTTTACTGAGGTAACTACCTTGATGGATTGTCTAGTTGTCCAATACGAATCCACTGCGTTTTTGTAAACTCTTGATAAAGCATGATGAAATGTTCAACTTCGTTAGCATCATTAATGTTAGATCTAAGTACAAGGGCTTCCGAAATCTTTGTAGACAATAATTCATCGGATATAACAGCAATAATATTATGATCATTTAAATAATTTATTAACTTATCCATAATTAAATGTGAATAATTGATTAACGAACGTATAGAATATAGGTACCTATTAGGCAAATACAATATAGTTTATGAAAATATTTAATTAACACTGAACGGCGAACGCGTACAAGTCACCGACGTCTGACAAATTACAACTACAAATAATTACGTGTAAGAGAAAACCCCCATTTTATAAATAGAATAGAGTAATAGACGTATAGGCCTCGATATTCCTAAATTACAAATATTGTTTAAATGTTTTGTAATATGTATATAAAATACTTATTAGTAAAGAGTATATTGCATTATCTATATTATACTATCTTTCATTTGTTTTAATATTATTTTTCAAATATTGTTTTAACGTGTAAAGTATTGTCAGTACTTATAATATGTTGTATAATGTAGGTATACCTGGATTGAATATTAAATTAAATTAAAATATACCTACTTAGAGTTACTTACCTACAATCTACGCATGTTAAATAAAACATAGGTACCTACCTATTTGTTCGAACCCATAGACGATGATAGATAAAACAGAGATAACGATGACCGGGCGACGGACACTAAAAGCGACCGCCGTCGGCATCGCGTATGTCGCGACCGTGTTGGTGTCCGCGATTATGCCCGGTGACCAGTTCTGCCGTTGCGCTTATGCGTAGCACACACGGTCGAATCGCGTTATATACTGCTGACGGCCGGCGGTATTATTATTATTAATGAACGCGTGTTCTTTCCGCGGGTGACAATAGTGTCGCGAACAGTTCAAAACGGTTTTGTTTTATTATTATCATTATCCGTGTATTAACCGTACGGTGTTGTCACCACGGCGGTGAGTGACACCTAATATTATAATATATTGAGTGGCTACGTGAAGGTGGCATTGTTGTATGTGATCGCGTAACCAGTACCACATCAGTCTATTGGGCGGCGTTGGACGAGCGGCAGCAGCAAAGTTCCCCGGCACCTGCGTATGCGGCCTGGTATCGTTATTAATTAGGTATTATATAATTATTGTAAAGCCATGGTGTGCTAAAATCGCCACATTTATATTATTGTTGTAAAGCCATGGTGTGCTAAAATCGCCACATGTCAAATGTTATTATTTTATACTATTATTATTATTATTGATTGTGAATTATTTCTAGTATCGATAGTATACATTATCGACATATTATATACTATATATTTCAGAGACCGGTCCGTTAGGGATTATATACCATATACGTGTATGTTATTATTGTTTCTATTTAACGTGTAACGTGTGAAAAATATATAGCATAAGTATTATTATTATCCAATTTGTGTGGTCTATTATTCGAAATTAGCAAAACACCTAACCTAATAGAGACCCGTGAACATCCGGGTGGATGGTATATCAGCGCTAGCGAATTCTGATACCATCGCCCAACATTTGGTAGCGTGGTTGTTTTTATTGTATTATTTTGGTTCATACTCTATAGGTTAATTTTTTGTTTTCTATTGCTTATAATATATCATGGCTCCTGACACCCCTAGTGATAGTGAACGGTCGGAGCGGTTACTCAAACGGTGTATCATGCGTCGGGATGGTGCTATCCAAGATATGAATGATTTACATAAGCTAGCGGTAAAGGCAAAGGGTGATATATCGTGTAAAGCGTTATTTTTTGCTCGCAAGGCTGACATTGAACAATTTATGGCAGATATTACGGTAGAACAAGACACAATTATGGACGCGTTGTTGGACGCGGCTCGGGACAGCGAATACGTAAATAAACACGCTCCATTGATTCGGGAGGTTAAAAATCAATATTATTTCATTCATGCCACGGCACAAGAAATGACCGTTGAAGTTCAACCTGTACAAAATGTTCGTACCAACCTCCATTTGCCAAAAATAAAGTTACCGTCATTTAGTGGGGATATTCTACAGTGGCCAACCTTCCGTGACAAGTTCGTTGCGTTAGTCGATTCAGATCCCGACTTATCCCCAATCGAAAAGTTCCACTTATTAGCAGGTTGTGTTACTGACAGGGCTGCCACCGTGGTTAACTCGTTGAAAATGACAGATATGAATTATCCAATTGTGTGGCGAAAGTTGATTGATCAGTTCGATAATCCTCGTCTATCTGCCTCGACATTAGAAGACGGACTTCTGAGCTTCCGCCGAATGGAATTGGAAACCGTTCCAGGTTTATCAGCGTTCCTACATGTTTTTGACGAAAGCTTGCAATCGTTGAAAATGTTCGACATCGAAGATGTGTCTAGTTTTATTATGTTTGTATTAGCAAATAAAGACCTTCCACGTGGTACGCGTGAATTATTTGAAAAGGAGAACTCCAACACTTTTCCTGGTATTGAAGATTTGGTAAAGTTCGTTCGATGTCGTATAAAAATCTTGGAAAATATTGATGGTGCGGCAGGTAAGCACATGCCTAAAGACAAATCAAACGGTAGGTTCAGTGGCAAGCCCACTGGTAAGTTGATGATGGTATCAGCACAGGGCGATGCAAACCCCAAATGTCCTATTTGTAAAGCACCTCATGATATACAAGTATGCTCAGAGTTCTTATCTATGCAACCTCCGAAGCGGTTTAAGATGATAACTAGTTTCCGTCGGTGTTTCCGATGTTTGAGTACTACTCATGTATCATCAGCCTGTACCAGTGACGTTTTTTTGTGCTACATGTAAGGGGTAACATCACAGTTTATTACATCTCCAAAAATCTAGGGTCAGACCACCATCAGACAATGGTGGGAGTTCAGCCTCGGCACCAAGTGGCATGAATCGTGGGGCATCACCTAGCTCTGTATCGACCGGTGCCGTATCTCATGTTAGGAAAATGGGATCATCCACGGTAGTTTTAGGAACAGCCCTGGCTCATACCCGTGATCGGTTCGGTCAAACCGTGGATGTACGGATTTTAGTTGATTCAGGGTCGCAAATTAGTGCTATAACCGAATCATGCGCCCACCACCTTGGATTAACTATAAAAAAATGGACGGTCCCAGTGTCAGGATTAGCCGGTGTTACGCTAACCACAGTGAAAGGTTTAACTTCGTGTACCATTACACCTAGGTTCGAAAGTAATACCGAACTCGAGGTCAACACATGGGTGTTACCAACCATAACTGTAAATTTACCGACGTCACCACTTCCAGCATCCATCAAGAGTTCATATGCTCATTTAGCGCTGGCTGACCCCAAGTTTGACATTCCAGCGACAATCGATTTGTTGTTAGGCGCGGATTTGTATCATCATGTGTTCGATGGAAAGCAGTATTCTGAAGAAGGTAATCCCACGGCGTATAGTTCTATATTTGGATGGATTCTTATTGGTCCGGTATATCCTGCCGCAGCTTCCTATCATCACGCTGTTGTTGTTTCTTTGGCGACATCATTAGAGGATATGGTTCGGAAATTCTGGGAAGTTGATGAACCAACGACCGCGCCAAGTGAAACTACTGAAGACGGATTTTGTGAAAAGTTATTCTTCGAACACACTATGATAGATCGATCCGGTAGGTATATAGTTCCGTTGCCGTTTCGAGACGCTAATCCGCAAGAAATGTTGAAAGGGACTAGGAACATAGCCCAAAAGCGATTCTTAAATTTAGAACGAAGATTAATTTTAAACTCTACCTTGTATGAGGCGTACCGTGATTTTATGGCTGAGTATGTCAGGTTAGGACATATGCAAGTGGCTAACACTCCTGGCGATTACATCATTCCACATCATGCCGTCACCAAGGACGAAAATGGGAAATTGAAGATCCGTGTAGTATTCGACGCGTCTTCCCGATCCTCAGGTGGACACTCATTGAATGATGTACTTTTGATGGGTCCGAAACTCCAGAATGACATCACAGATATTTTGTTAAGGTTTCGTTTTCCGCGATTTGTTTTCGTGGCCGATATTTGCAAAATGTATCGGCAAATACTCATTCGACCAGAACACCGGTCGTTTCAGCATATTCTGTGGCGACCGTCCCCTGCTGAGGAACTGATTGAATATGAACTCAACACCGTAACGTATGGGACCGGACCTGCTCCATACTTAGCCATCAAAGTGTTACATCGGGTGGCTGAGTCGTGTCGTGCCAAACATCCAAAGGTACATGAAGCGTTGTTCCATAATACTTAGGTAGATGATGTTTGTGCGGGTGATGATGTTCTCGATGGTGTGTTAGACTTACAAAGAGATTTAATGGTATGCTGGCCAAACATGGGTTCGAGCTGAAGAAGTGGACTAGCAATTGTGATGAAGTATTAGCCCGAATAGATCCATCTTCACGCTCGGAAACTACCATACCGTTTGAAAATCCTGAGGACGCATATGTACGAGTCCTTGGATCCCATTGGGATCCCGTCCATGACGTGATTGGTTATCATGTGTCACCAGAACTAGGCGTATATACCAAACGAGGAGTTTTGTCCGTAATTGCCAGGTTGTATGACCCGATTGGTATGCTGGCACCAGTCACCTTTTGGGCCAAAGATTTTTTGCAGCGATTATGGAAGTTAGGACTTCATTGGGATAGTGAATTACCACCTGATCTACTAAATCAGTGGCGAACGTACTTGGAAGATCTTCCTGCCGTGTCTCAATCCACGTTGCCTAGACATATTGACATTGTCTCGGCTACCAAAATACATTTGTGTGGATTCTGTGACGCATCGAATAAAGGCTATGCGGCGGTGGTCTACATACGGGTATATACCCGTAGTATCATTAACATATATCTCTTAGGAGCAAAGTCGAAGGTAGCCCCGGTCAAGATCATGACTACGCCCCGCTTAGAGTTATGCGGTGCACTGTTATTGGCCAAGTGGATGGATCGCTTGAAAACCGCGTTGGAACCCCAGGTAAATATTGACAAGATGTATTCCTGGACCGACTCATCGATCGTCTTATCTTGGTTGGTATCACCTCAAATTAATTATAAAATATTTGTGACCAATCGAATCGCTAAAATCCGGCAACTACTTCCCGATTGTCAATGGAATCATGTACCATCCGAAGACAATCCAGCGGACTGTGTTTCTAGGGGGATATTAGCGTCACAATTAGCGCAGTATACGCTTTATTGGAACGGGCGTAATCTGTTAACGGATCTGGAACCAACAGATGGTCAGTTTATCCCCATACCTCCAGATGAATTGCCTGATTTAAAGTCACACGGTCCCTTGGTCTCACTAGTCAATACAACAGGCGACTTCGCGGGAATTATCTCCCGATACTCGTCCCTATCGTTTGCGCAACGGGTGTTTGCATTGGTATGGCGTTTTATTGCTAAAACGAAGAAATGCAAGCCAGGCAACGGACTTATTCATCGGTCAGAGTTGCAGAAAACCGGAGACACGCTAGTGTACCTGACCCAACGACAATACTTTGGGACATGGATGGAAAAATTACATGATAGCCCCCCGAGTAACATTCCTAATTCCTTCCGAAAATTGAAGCCATACCTTGATGAGTGTGGGATCATTCGGGTTGGAGGTCGACTACGAAATTCAAATTTGAGTGAACATGCCAAATTTCCTATGTTTGTGCCCAAAGGGTCACCTATAGCGTCTCTGATTTTACAACATTATCATCGTTATTATTTACATGCAGGACCACGTGCGCTGGGATCCGTAGTCTCTCGAGTATTCTGGATTACTTCGGCTCGAAACGAAATTCGTAAAGTTATTCACGATGCATCACATGCACCAAATGGGCTGCCGTTCATCCACAACCTATCATGGCGGATCTCCCCACTTCAAGGATTACACCAAGTCGCCCATTTTGCCACGTCGGCATAGATTTTGGAGGCCCGTTTATAGTCCGGGAAAGTCGCCGACGAAAGGCAAGAGAATACAAGGCGTACATGGCGTTATTTGTGTGTTTTGCTACGAAGGCTGTCCATATTGAGACTGTAACAGAACTATCGACCGAAGCATTTTTAGCGGCATTTGATCGCTTCATTGCTCGGAGAGGATCGCCTACCGATGTTTATACCGACAGCGGTACTAACTTCGTAGGAGCAGAACGGCACTTACAAACATTATTAGGACTAGAAAAAGAACAGTCCATCGTAATCAATGACACCACGTGCAATTGGCATTTTAATCCACCGGCAGCGCCTCATTTCGGAGGACTATGGGAAGCTGGGATTAAGTCAGCCAAATTCCACTTGAAACGAGCGATCGGTACCCAAGTATTCACATTTGAGGAACTAACAACCTTGCTGACTAGAGTTGAAGGTATCTTAATGCATCTAATGAACGCAGTTTCTCTGCTCTGCGGCGATTAAAAACATACTTAAGAGTTAAGAGTCACAATGAACCAAGAACGATTAAGCAGTTTAGCAGTCTTATATATACAAAAAGAATATCCTATAGATTAAGACAATATAATTGACAAATTTGATGCTGAGGCTTCAATAAGAGGTCGCCGTTTGACACTGAAGTTGATGTTCACATTTCACCTAATTAAATGTTACAAACAGTTGTGAGAGTTTGTGATTTTTTACATCACCAAAACCACCCATGAGGAAAGGGGAACACTTCCCTCATGACCTGTGAGCCGCACCGCGTGAGACCCGAGGGTCAAGTCGGTGGAACTCACAGGCTTTGATACACGCATCCGCAAGTGAATGCGGAAGATTTATATTAAAGGGAAAAAAAACTGATTAATAAATGAATAATAATAGTTTGGGTAGGTAATCACGTGGATGTATTTTACATATGAACATAATAATAATATTTGGCATTACGTGAATAATATATATAATAATATTTGGCATTACGTGAATAATATATATAATAATTTCGGCATCACATGAGTAATAAGAATAATATAATTTTGGCGGTACATGAATAATAAGAGTAATATAATTTTAGTACATGGCTAGTACAGCAGAATAATATGATATAATGAATGGAGTATATAATAATAGGGAATAACGTGGCAGTTATATTCTGACGTATTGGGGATTTGCCAATTAAGTTGGTGATAAGTGTGATCTGGGAAAAATGATCTTTCGCGGCCCACCGGAGACGACACATCATATCAATCATGATAGCCTCTCACAGGGTTACCGGGTAGGATACAAGGAGGAGATAATTTTGGAAAGAAAAGGACCTGCGTCTTGCGACGCCTAAAAATCGTGCTTTAAAGGGGGGGCCAAGGGGAAAAAACTGATACATTACAAGATGTCGACTGACGGTCTGTTGTTGAAGGGACGCTGTGCTCCGACGATATGGGTAGGCTGGCGAAATGCCACCGGCACACACACGGCCGGCATGGCCCACCTGGTCGTCGGAACATCAGCCCCATGACGGAGAAAGAAAAACAGCGACCCGAATGACATGGCCACCACGGCCCAACGGCGTTGCTTAGCCCATCATGGCAGTTGTTCAGCCTCGGTTGATAAAATAAAACCTGATCGATGTGGATAACTTGTCACTTGAACACGTGCCCGAGGTGTTGATAGTTCGGGAGACGTGACAAAAACGGACTTGTACCAAAGTCAGCGGTCATGAAGAGAAAAATGTTGAGTGATCGTCGAGCTTCAACGGCTTGTCGTTTGAGTTTCTGCAATCTTGAAGTGTTGAGTGGGAGCGAATCAGTGTTGACAGATGCGGGGATTTTACAATAATCATAGGGAATACAGAATGTTTTATCGGTGCGCACCGACGGACGCGACAGCTGCGACCGCGGTGGCAACCGGCATCGGCAGCGGCTTGTCGGCTTTCGGACACCGCAGGTTGTGGGGGCCGGGGATCAGGTATTATATAACATTGCCGTTGATGATAGCCGCGGACGTGCGATAAGTATACTAATTTAATAGCAGGTATAATAAAAATTCTAATACCCAGCAGGTATGCTCAGTGTTAATAATAAAAATAGAAAAAAGGTATGCTTAGAGGGAACTATAATAATAATAATAATAATAAATTCTGTGACGTTACATAACCCCCCCAACAAGTTGTTAAGGTTGTTACATAAGTCAGAACCAAAAACCACTTGTTGTAGGAAAAGGAGCTGAATTTTAGGGGACCATAGACATACAATTTGAGGGAATAACATTTTTACTGGGGACATCATAGCAATATCAAATACATAATAATAAAATTTAGTTCGCAACCGTAAATTAATAATAAAGTTGGGTTAGGGAGTATAGGTGGTAAGGGTTCTAGCATCACAATGATAATATGAATAAAACCTACACATCTGTGCGCACACAGTATATAATAATAATAAAAAACTAGCACGTTAGTGCGAACACTTTATAATAATAATAAAACCGACCAATTATAATTGCCTGACTAGTCCAGGGAGCGATGATGATACCACTGACCACTATATTCCTAACCGGGAAACCTAACGGGGAAAAGAGGGAAGGGACTCTGGTCAGTAATGCCTTACGGGGGCACGACTGCACAGGCTACGACCACATTATGGGGACGTAATGTGGAAGGGGCAAGACAAAAAAAATAAAATAAAACTATTGTGTACAGGCAAGACAACGAAGACCTTGCACTGCATAGGTTACTCTGGACATTTCATTTTACACACATGGCAAGCCATGGTGGGACCTAACATTATTAAGGGGGGGCTATCAAGAATGTTCCTGCATGTTGTGGCGAAAGAGCGGTCAAGAGGCGGGGTCTGGTGGCTCCTTTACCCCCTTGCGGGAAGTCACCCTCCAGATCATCGGGTCGCGGGTCAATAGTGGTAAGTGTGGTCCGGGGCCCCCTACTTAAACGCGCACAGGGACAGCTGGATTTTACGCCAGCCGTATGTGAACGCGTAGGAGACTACCCGCTAGGCCCCAATTGGCAACCACACTAGGCCGACCAAGCCCGGACACTCACTGGGACGGAGCGTCACCACAACACCGGTTAAGTTAAAAAGAAGAGTGTCTCAGACTCTTTGCCGGACAGAGAGTAGTATCAGTACTCCCTGTACGACGGGGGGCCCTACCGAGCTGGGGGACAACGAATTTGAAAGAAGATAATGAGAGAAAGAAAAAGGCGGGGTAGTATAGGGACATAGGGGGGGAGAACGCGGAAAGTTACGAATTAAATGACCCGGGCCGACTTATTTGGTGCTACATAAAGCTTCAAATGTATTGTATTATGAGTACCCTTAGGTGTATCGTCATCTGGATGAACCAACTCATACGCATTTACAGTCTTGATACTTTTTATCTTGAAAGGACCATCGTATAACAGAAAAAATTTGGCTATTTTTTTATCGATTTGATTGCTTAATCGATGAGTCCTAACGAGTACTAGATCACCTACTTTAAACAAGGTTGGATTAAGACGTTCGCTCTGTTGTTTTTTACGGGATTCAGCTTTGGACAGTTGTACCTCTTGGGCTAATGTTAATTGTTGATAATGATCGGGAGGGTCTTCATTGTGTGGAAAATGTATGAACTGCGTGAGCGGGTTAGATTTTAAAGTTTGTAAGAACAGCGTAGAGGGAGTTTGGTGTGTGGACTCATGACGGACGTTATTCAGTGACCATTCAATGTACGGAACATACTGGGGCCACGTCGAGTGTTTTTTGTGGCAATAAGTCCTAAACATCCGACCCAGTTCCCTCATAACTCGTTCGGCGGGATTTGACTGGGGGTGGTATATACTAGTATGTGATACTTGAATTTTGAATTTTTATAGGGAGGTCTGCCAATGTTTACTGATAAACTGTCGACCGTGGTCGGATACAATATTTTTTGGGATGCCATAATTCGGAAAATAGTCAGTTATTAATTTTTTGACACAGATTTTAGCGTTGGCACGTCGGAGGGGATATAATTTGATAAACCTGGTAAAATTGTCAACGACTACAAAAATATAAGTGAATTGGAATATGCCGGTTGGGAGGGGGCCGTAAAAATCGACTAACAACTTATCGAGAGGCTTAAGAGAGAGGATGGATTGCATTGGTCCAGTAATGCAGGTGGTCTTGGGCTTGCACTTCTGACACAACTCACAGGCTTTGACAATGCAACGGATTGTTTTATTAAAAGAAGGGAAATAACATATATTTCTCAACGAGTAGGCTGTTTTTAATGGACCGGTATGGGCATAGTGATGATGGAATAGCTCGACAATTCGTCTCACCATATGATGGGGTATGCAAAGAGACCATTGGGCATCATTCTTGAATTTACGTATGAATAGAATATCATTTTTAAAGTACAATAATGATGCCATCTCGGTAGAGGGTCTGACTTTAATTTTTTAATAATTGTAGCTAATTTAGGATCTTGTTGTTGCTCAGAAGAGATATTGTTGAGAAGGGTACCCATATCGGGGGGAATTGGTGGAGGTATTGTATAATGAAGTATTATAGGCACATCCTTCGGGGGCTGATCGTCCCGACCGAGGGGGTGCCGAGAGAGAGTATCGATGGGGTTATCTTTCCCAGGACAATGATAAATTGTTAAGTCAAACTCTTGTAACGCAAGGGTCCACCGAGTAAGCCGGGCGTTTTTTAGTTTGCAAGAAAAAAGGAAAGTTAGAGCTTGATGGTCGGTGTATAATTTAATTGGGTAGCCGAGTATATAGATCCGGAATTTCTGACAGGCGAAAAGGATTCCCAATAGTTCGAGTTCGGTCACCGTGTAGTTCCGTTCGGCACCACACAGTGAGCGACTGGCAAACGAGATAGTGTTACGCTGACCTACACTGTCGATTTGGAACAGTTCAGCGCCGAGCCCTATATAGGATGCATCGGTCTGAATGCAGAATGGCTCATTGAAATTTGGATGGGTGAGAGCGACTTGGTGTGAAAAAGCAGTTTTAATTTTCTGAAAATCTATTTTGTTTTGTTCGGAGAATGCCCATGGGGTATTTTTGCAAATTAAATGTGAAAGAGTGTGAAGAAGAGAAGAATGGTTTTTTGAAAATTTACGGTAAAAGTTGCAAAACCCAATAAATGACTGAAGGTCTTTCTGATTACGGGGTACAGGAAAATCTTGTATGGCTTTGACCTTATCAGGGTCCATTATCACGCCCTTAGAGGAAATGAAATGTCCCAGAAACTTTATTCGTTGCTTATTGAAATAGCATTTTTTAAGTTTTAAAGTGAGTCCGGCTTTCGCGATTTTATGGAAAATCCATTCTAAAATAATAATATGATGGTCGAAAGACGAAGAAGATAATAATATGTCGTCCACATAAGTGTGGATGTCATCAGGGGATGGGCATGGTATTGAATAATTATTGAGGGCAGCCTCAAGCCCTTTACCGAAAGCGGCATTAGAAATATTTAAACCAAATGGTACGACACAAAATTGGTATGAACGACCATCGTATAAGAAACTGGTATATCGGCGAACTGAGGGATCTAATGGGATCTGCCAATAACCTGAGGAAAAGTCTAGGGAAGAAAAAAAAGATTTATTATAAAATTTCGCTAAGATGTCGTCAATGGGTGGAGACGCATCTCGTGTCGGTATGATAATAGAATTGAGCTTGCGGGCATCTAGACACAAACGGATGGAACCATCGGCCTTAACTACAGTTACTAATGGGTTGTTATATGGAGCGTCGGATCTTTCAATAACCCCCCATTGAAGCATTTTGTCAATTTCTTTATCGACTGCGGGTCTGCGGGAAAAAGGTATCGGATAAGGTCTGATTTTGTAGGGTTCATGAGGTTTTACATTAAATTTACAATAAAAGAATTTGTGAAGGCCAGGTTTATCTTTAAATATGTGTTTGTACTTTTGAAGGAGGGAGGTCATTAAATTTTGTTGAGATTCGTTGAGTGGAATGTCACGAAGAGCAATATTTTTTTCGTGTCCCAACGGGATGGGTTGACTTTTTAAAGCCGGAAGGTGTTCATACACGTCAGATTGGGTTTCATTCATATTAATAGTTTTCAAAGAATTGATAAGGCTACTTGGATCAGGATCCGCAATCAGTTTAAAAGGTATTTTATTATGAATGGAGGGAAGGGAGATTGTTTTAGTCTGATAATCGATGGCCACTCCATTTTCCAACAACCAGTCGTTTCCCAAGATAAGTGGTGTTGATAGTTGGGGAACGATTAAGAATATGCCATAAGTTTCATGCTGATCTATAGAAAAATTTAAATAAATTTGAGCTTTAATTTTAATGGATTTGCTGCTAAGTGCTGTGGTCAATAAGACGCCTGTGAGAGGAAAGAGAGGAATTTTATGCTGAGAAGAGTTGATATTTAAAATTTGAAAAAGTTCTTCCGAGATGGCAGATACTGAAGCACCGGAATCAAGAAGAGCACTTTGAGAGTCATTAAAAAGTTTAACTGAAATTTCCGGGCGGTAATTAGGAGGAGGCGTATGTTCCTAATTTATATCAACGGGGTGAGTGAGTAGAGAAATAAGAGGACTTGAGAGAGGAGACACAGGACACATCCTCGCGGTTCTGGTCTGAACTAGTTTCTCGAGGGAGGTGCGGTCTGGTCTGGTGATGATGGTTGTGCATTATTATTGTTGTTCTGTGACCTATTGTAATTGTGGTGACGGTTGGAAGTGTAACGGTTGGTATTTGAGGGGTATGAAGAATTATTGTATGAATTTTGTGGTTGAGAATTAGAATGAGAGCTATTGTTTGAGTTGCTATTGTTTTGTGGGGCTTTGGCGCGTTGGAGGTATGTAAGTTGCTTAATGAGTTCATTTGTGGTAAGAATTCGAAGTCCCCTTAGGGCTAGTGATACATTATAGGAAAAATGAGACGTAATTTGATCCACCATTTCCATCTGGTCAATAGGGGGCTGGAGATGGCGCGCTCGACTTATCCAGTCCATAGCGTGTTCGGACATGGTGGCATCATCGCGGTGGAAATGGGGTCGGTACAGCTCGTTACGTATTGACCGTTGAAGGCTTTGTGACCAGAAATAATCTCTAAACAGATCTACAAAATCATTATAATTTATTGGAGGGGGAAGAAGAGTATTATACCACAACAAAGCCTTGCCGGTAAAATTATCACTAATAAAATTTATCTT
Organism: Nasonovia ribisnigri; assembly: GCA_027563435.1. NCBI lineage: Eukaryota > Metazoa > Arthropoda > Insecta > Hemiptera > Aphididae > Nasonovia > Nasonovia ribisnigri. The sequence continues at coordinate 13,579 of JANEHU010001061.1, read as the reverse complement.
TACTTGGTCAGAAGCATTGTGCATTAAAAAATACTGGTCGACCTTGTCAAGGAAGTCAGCAGGATGGATTGGAGAAAGTTGACCGTTGAACTTCGGGATCCGATTGGGGTCTAGAGAGATAGCAGAAACATGTGAAAAACTATTGGAGATGTTACTATTGTTAGAGGTAGTTGGATTGTTTTGACAATTTGGAATGGTTGATATAGAACGATTTGGAAGAGTATTTAATTTTGAAATGTTGGGTAAAATGGTTGAAGAAAGAATGTTTGAAGTACTTATTAGTTGCGGTAACCTTGGAGGTAGTTGAGATTGTAATTGAGGTGGGTGTTGATCTATGGAAGATTGAGATGAAAGAGGAGGGTTGATCGAACTGTTCCGGAACCTATTCTCTAGAGCCGCAAGCCTTGCAGCGTGGCCTTCCGTAACGCAGATTCGATCGGAAAGTGACTGAATCTGGGCTTTGAGACCACGCTGTACGCTGTTCGTGTGGTTGATGCTTTCATTTAACGTAGTAGAATGAGAGTTCTCATTGCTGGCTATAAACTCGGTAATGTTGCCTTGGATTGAAATGAAATCGGCGTGGAAATTAGTTTGTATCTGGGTCAACTTGGACGTTATATCAGCGTCTATCTCATCTACTCGGGTGCACAGATCGTGAAATTTGTCGTCATACTCAGTGAGTCGACTGGCAAAGGAACCTAATTGCTGATGGAAGACTTTATTCATATTGTCAATCTGCTGTTGGAGGGAGGCAAGAGATGGAGTGGCAGTTTCGGTCAGAGAAAGATCTTCCTCGTTGGCGTTACTCATGGTGAGATCAAAATCAGTAGCCGGGAGTATGGGAGAGTGATAATAGCTTGATGGGTTGTACCTATCAGGCTGTTTGGTCTGGCGTTGACCAGCACTATGCATAGGAGGTGTTATTATAATATATTTAGGTAGTGACCAAGACAATAACTATCACAGCAGAGTGCTATATATATAGAAGATAATAAGAGTATTTTAATTTAAATAATGATTAATAGTGATTATAATAATAATAATAATAATTAGAGAGGCTAGTGGAAAAGAGATAATTAAAAGAGATATTGTAATGAAATATGATAAAAGAAAATTTAATGAATCTGACACTCCTACCTCAACAAGATATAATAAAATTGGCCCTAGTAACACATAGGCACTATACAATAAAATTATTCTCAAGCTGAGAAAGAAATATATTTTATAACTAAAATAATAATTTTAGAATATTTTATACTACTGGATCAATGTAAAAAAAGAAATAATAGAATAAGTAATTTAACTTAGGATCTCATAAAACAAACTGATAGTAATGATGACCTAATGGTACTAATGGATAACAATGAAATATATAAATATTTGAAAATATTTTAACTGGAATAATGAATAAAACCAATTTACTTTATAATATGATAATAATGGGACCCTAGTTGGGCAAAGTTACTTAACTAGTATTAGAAATAAAAACCTAGATTAATTTAATTATAATAATGATGGAAAGTTAATTTATAATATAATAATAGTAAGATATTAACAGTAATAAAGAAGTTACTAATATCCGCAAACGAATGGATATAATCGGTCTTAATTAGTTTATAGTTTAGACTAAATAATTAGAAATGATAAGTTAAATGGATACTATAATATAATATGGGCCTTAGGTGGACTAAGATGACCAGGTCAATGTTTTTCCTACAGTTCAACAGTCAGTCTTGTAATGTAATTTAATGAGGGAAAACCTACCTAACATTGGGGTTTTTGTTATATTAAAGGGGACGTTATAATAATGTTTTCCTGCTAAATTAATTAAACAATAATAATAATAATATGAATATGCCTTATTAATTCCTTGCAAGAGAATAGTATTTAATTTAATTTTATAATTTTAATAAATGATGAAATATAATATATTGAGCCTTGACATTGGGAAATCCAACCTGATAATAATAACTGTATTCCTAGCACATTAATTTAATAGTTTGCTAAGAATAATAATTGGGTTTTTTCCTAACCTTTTAATTTATAATGAGAATAAGGATTATCGAATCTTTCCTACCAAGGGAAATGTGTTCAGAAAGAACATGATTTATAATTTATAATAACATAAGACATAATAATATAATATAATAATATAATAACCATATTGATCCGCAGATCTAAAACCTAACGTAATAATATAATAGTGAGACGGTGAGCACCTTTAAGCTATAACATATTTTATAATAATAATCCGCAGATTTTAAATAATAATACTAATATTCTGACCGTGTGGTCTGGGGAAAACTTAAGTTATCGCAGCAAAATACAAAATGAACCTAGCAATGTTATACAAGGGTGGATGTACGGGTCTAGGGAAAACTAACAAGAGGGGAAATACAAGGGGAAAATATAAATATGCAAACCAAAGGGAAATAGACGGGTCATTCGCAGTGTCCGAGCCTCGATGCCGCAGCTATCCGCCAAGCCGTCACCGTCGAACGCCAACGCCGCCTCCACGATGCAAACACCGACAGGAACAATTTCTGAAATAAATTACTGGATAACAAATGTATATTGGGGGGACAAAAAGAGAATAATAGTAAAAGGTTTACCTTGGTAGGTGTTGCATCATTCTGCATAATATAATAGGTTTTACAGTATTTTTTTTTTTCTACCAGAGGTAAATAATAATAATAGAAATATGACTTATTGAAGTTAAATATAATAATGATAAAAGGGGCTCTTGCAAGAGAATATTTTAGTCATATTGAATAATTAAGTAAATAAAAAATTGGGATATTTGGGGAGTAATAATATTAGAGTTGAGGAGTTTTATTTTCAAGAATTGTTAATAATAAAAGAAAAAAAAAGTTTGGAGGATGAAAGCGGATAAGAAATTTTGAGATGCCATGTGCTTGTCATAAGGGAATTTTTTATACATGTTTTATATAGTGATATTGCCATTTTTATTATAGAAATTTATATTTTAGTAATTTTAAGTGATAATTTTATTTAGGGACAGAGAGAAGAAAACAAAAATATTTATTAATTATACAGGGGATTTTTTGGACATGTGTCCTGTCACGGTCGCCATATGTGAGAGTTTGTGATTTTTTACATCACCAAAACCACCCATGAGGAAAGGGGAACACTTCCCTCATGGCCTGTGAGCCGCACCGCGTGAGACCCGAGGGTCAAGTCGGTGGAACTCACAGGCTTTGATACACGCATCCGCAAGTGAATGCGGAAGATTTATATTAAAGGGAAAAAAAACTGATTAATAAATGAATAATAATAGTTTGGGTAGGTAATCACGTGGATGTATTTTACATATGAACATAATAATAATATTTGGCATTACGTGAATAATATATATAATAATATTTGGCATTACGTGAATAATATATATAATAATTTCGGCATCACATGAGTAATAAGAATAATATAATTTTGGCGGTACATGAATAATAAGAGTAATATAATTTTAGTACATGGCTAGTACAGCAGAATAATATGATATAATGAATGGAGTATATAATAATAGGGAATAACGTGGCAGTTATATTCTGACGTATTGGGGATTTGCCAATTAAGTTGGTGATAAGTGTGATCTGGGAAAAATGATCTTTCGCGGCCCACCGGAGACGACACATCATATCAATCATGATAGCCTCTCACAGGGTTACCGGGTAGGATACAAGGAGGAGATAATTTTGGAAAGAAAAGGACCTGCGTCTTGCGACGCCTAAAAATCGTGCTTTAAAGGGGGGGCCAAGGGGAAAAAACTGATACATTACAAGATGTCGACTGACGGTCTGTTGTTGAAGGGACGCTGTGCTCCGACGATATGGGTAGGCTGGCGAAATGCCACCGGCACACACACGGCCGGCATGGCCCACCTGGTCGTCGGAACATCAGCCCCATGACGGAGAAAGAAAAACAGCGACCCGAATGACATGGCCACCACGGCCCAACGGCGTTGCTTAGCCCATCATGGCAGTTGTTCAGCCTCGGTTGATAAAATAAAACCTGATCGATGTGGATAACTTGTCACTTGAACACGTGCCCGAGGTGTTGATAGTTCGGGAGACGTGACAAAAACGGACTTGTACCAAAGTCAGCGGTCATGAAGAGAAAAATGTTGAGTGATCGTCGAGCTTCAACGGCTTGTCGTTTGAGTTTCTGCAATCTTGAAGTGTTGAGTGGGAGCGAATCAGTGTTGACAGATGCGGGGATTTTACAATAATCATAGGGAATACAGAATGTTTTATCGGTGCGCACCGACGGACGCGACAGCTGCGACCGCGGTGGCAACCGGCATCGGCAGCGGCTTGTCGGCTTTCGGACACCGCAGGTTGTGGGGGCCGGGGATCAGGTATTATATAACATTGCCGTTGATGATAGCCGCGGACGTGCGATAAGTATACTAATTTAATAGCAGGTATAATAAAAATTCTAATACCCAGCAGGTATGCTCAGTGTTAATAATAAAAATAGAAAAAAGGTATGCTTAGAGGGAACTATAATAATAATAATAATAAATTCTGTGACGTTACACAGTAATTGTTTTTTATTATTATTTATGTTATATATTTATAAGTTATAACTAATATTTACATTTATATATTATACTAATTGAAATAATATTTGGTTATACTTTATTATTTTGGTGAACCTAATTAAACGGGTGGCGTCGGGGGTCACGCGGCTCGCTTGGCGGGGTCTTTGCGTCCGCGGCGCAGGGACTCCGCTGGCGGGTCGCGTGTCCTCCTGCCGCCAGCCATGCCGTGATGACGGTGATAACGGTGATTCTTGCCCGCGAGATCTCATCCGAGTCTTCGGCGCGGTCGTGGCATCCGCGGTGCTCCGATTCCGCCGTTGGCTCGCGTGGGTTCTCGCGGCCAAGTTTTCACATGTCCCGGCTTCCTGCCCCGGGCGGAAGGTGCGGTGTTGGCCTTATATATTTTATAAGGCATTTTGAACGCAGATGATCCCGGGACGTCGTGCGCGCTCTGCTTCTCTGTCCTTGGGTTCGCTCTGGGACGGGGTCGCTTGGCGCGCCCGACGTTCGTGGGATTTTATGCGGCCGCGCATTCTCGCGGCCAAGTTTTCACATGTCCCGGGCAGAGTGTACGGTGTTGGCCTTATATATTTTATAAGGCATTTTGAACGCAGATGTTCCCGGAACGTCGTGCGCGCTCTGCTTCTCTGTCCCTGGGTTCGCTCTGGGACGGGGTCGCTTGGCGCGCCCGACGTTCGTGGGATTTTATGCGGCCGCGCATTCTCGCGGCCAAGTTTTCACATGTCCCGGACCCCGGGCAGGATTTACGGTGTTGGCCTTATATATTTTATAAGGCATTCGAACGCAAAAACGTCTCCAAGCCCACTTGGGGCGGGCCTCCCGGCCGGCGCGCGGACTCTGGTCCGTCCGCCGCGACGGCTGACCCGCCTTGAGAGTCTTGGAGAAGCCAGAATCGGGCGCGGAGGTTCTCCCTTCACGCACGTTTCTCGATGTAACAGACGTGTTACATCGAGAATCTAGGTCATCTAGAGGCTTGTTTAAGGTCGGCCGACCACCCCTTGGAACGGACTCACAGGTCGTTTTCAGGGGGTCTTTTCACGTGAATTCATAACTTTAAAACGCTGCGGCGTTCTGCGTCCTACGGACACACTAGCGAATACTTGGAAAACGGGCGTGGGGGCGACGGGACGCTGTAGTTCTTTGGAGACTATAGCGTGCCGACGCTCTTCCGCAAATAGCCCGAGGCATTCGTGCCGCGTATCGCCGACCGCCCTGTGAGGGAAGGGCCGCGCCCGTCACATAGGCGGACCTGGGTGCACCTTCCTTTGCTGGGCGTTCGGGGTACTTACCGGGGGACGCCTCTTGCTGTTACGTGACGATCCGCCGTGCGGTGGTCTTCGGACCATTGTATGGCGGATTTTTCACGTCTCGGCCTAAAAAACAATCGAACGCACAGACCTCTTACAACGTTTGGCGTGGTCGGCGGGTTGGTCTGTGGATTTTCCGCGTACCGAGTCGCCGACTACCGACTGACGTTGTTTTGAGAATTCCAACCTGGTTTCTCTACTCGGGATCACGGCACTGATCGGGTTAGACCGCTCGCTGTTGCGGACCCTAGGACGAGTCGAACGGAGGCGGCCTCCTATATATTTTACGAGGCATTTGAACGCAGTGTGCTCTGGCTCGCTGGGCGCGGCTGGCGGGCCGCTCCGCGAACTCTCGCGGACCGGCCCTTCGGCCCCGCCCGGCGCTTCGAAGCATAAAAACAAGGGTCACACTCGCACTCGTTCGACCGACGTCGGTTGCGCGCCTCACACCACGTGGGTTGTGGGACGCGTCCTGGCGATAGCCGTGCGTGGGAGTGATGGCGTCTGCTGATGGAAGCGGGGCCTCTCTTGGCGGTCGCGCCGTGTCCACTGGAACTATTAGACGACTCATTAATTGTAAAAGCTCGTATAACGAGCTACGTTCTGTGAAAGCGTTTGGCCCCGAATACGGCGGGTTTAGCGCGCAAATGGCAAGGTTCCAGTGACTCTTGGGTTCCGCACTACGAAGTTTTCTTCGTCTTGTGTGCCGCTTCAATAGCCCGCCAACATTCGCGGTCGAACCGAACCCGATTAATCGGCTGTCACAACGCCGTGAATTAACAATGAATTCGTCTGGAGCTTCGGGATTCGGCTCGATTCGGCCCTGAGAGGCCTTCTCTGTCTAGACCGTCGGGCTGACACCCTGGTGCAAAAATCAAAATTTGCAAGTGGTAAGTCTCAAATTGAAACTCACACGGTAATCACGGAACACGCCGTGAATACCGCGCACACTTGCATCTTAGTGCCCGGTGATAAACCCGCGGAACGCGCGTCTCAGTGCTGAGGGGAACTCGTCGAAGCTAAAGTACCTGTTGAAGCGAGTAAACCGACTGGCTGGGACGCACCTTCGCGGGAGTCACCGGCCACACAAAAAGATTAAACCTCGTGGAGGATCTGGGGCGGTATGGCCGATCGGCGCAGAGGGGAAGGAGAGCGCCCAAGGATTATGGTCACCTGCGGTAAAATGCATACCAGGCGAGCACTGTCGCCTGGTATACCGTGACTGGTCTATGTACCCGCACCTGACCGACTGCGCCGGTCGCCTGTACCCCCTGGAACTCCACGAGGGAAGGTACTAATCTGATTAGCTTAAAACCACTGTTACGAAAGTTGACACATCACAGAAGGCCACCGTTAGTTCCTCACGCTTAAGACGGTGCGTCGGGTGATGGTAAAACACCGAAAGTGTATCAGGAAGCAATCGCGGTACCCTGTTGGCCTTTGCTGCGGGGTTTCGACGGTCGCGACACCGATCCGCTGGACAGCGTGCAGTGATTACTCTAATCGGTTAGATCCCGAGGCTCTCACAAGTCCTGGCAGGGCCGAGTCACGTTGAAAGACTTGCCGACTTATCCCGGCCTGGACCGAGGGTTACAGGGGCCTTGACGGAGGTTTGCTCTCAACCTTCAGTTGAAAAGGACTATGAACTGGGAAGGAACTCTTAGTAGGTTATCCAGGACTAGGAATTATCGGCAAAGTGACTGAGCCGTCACCTCCTTAACCATGCACGATATTAAACCAATTATCTCTGATTCCACTCCCACCACTGTAAAGGTGGCAGGGCTCCCAGTAAATTGGCTGTATGCCAGAGTACCGAGTCTTGAAGAGAGATAGGGCGTGGGCGTCCGCACATGTCCGTACGCATGGACGCCCACGCTTTAAGTCCTTTTTCGACGGTACCGGCGTTGATGAAGGACGAATCAGGTCGGTACCACCGAGTTACCGGCCGGCGAGCTCGGCTTGAAAGCTTGGCTAGGTACGGGCGAGGCATTCGACGACGTCTCGCCCGCCCCTGGATTATTACGATCCCGCTTCACCCATCGGCGCCATCCGAAGGGCGTATCTAAGGGACCAGTACCAGGTTTGTATGGTACACTCTGGGATTTTGTTGTGCCCAGTTTTATAAAAGACTACTCATGGATTTACAAGAAAAGGCACACACCCCGACAGACTGCGGTCTGGAAGGTAAGGAATCGGATTCCGGGGCCTTACCGCTTGTTAAATCCGTGAGGATTCGAACGGAGCCGAGCAGCCCGTTGACAGACCCGCCTTCCGGGCGATACGTTGTTGTCACATCAGCTGGCGGCAGCGTCTCGCCCCCTCTTTCCACTCCGAGCGTCCGGAAGAGGAAAAGAAGGCGGAGAAAAAGGGGCGCCCGACCCCCGGAGAAAAACGTCGAAGCTGGAAGGCGGCCACCTTCCAGAACAAAAACAACTGGAATAGGTGGGTTGGTGAATCGTAATAGTGCCGAAAACAGAAAAACTCGGCACAACGATGATACCATCCACCTTTGGCAGAATTGATGGGCCGGCGTTGACGAGGGAAGACTAACAGCTAAGTGGTTTCCAAACGTCGCTGTTCGGGTGGGTCGGGAGTGGTGCAGTTTGGATCACTTCACGGCCCAGCTTGTCACCGGCCACGGGAACTTCAACAGCTCGCTTAGTCGCCTTAACCTTAGAGCCGACGCAACTTGCCGATGCGGTGCTCTCGAGGACACTGCGGAGCATTTGCTATTAGAATGCCCTCTTTTCAACCAAGAAAGGGAAAAACTCAAAAACGCAGGGCAGGCGGCCGGTGTGGACTGGCCGTGCGAATACGAGATCATGACCAGATCCGAGATCATGTTCCTTGCGGTAAGAGAATTCGCTAGGTCTTCTCTTACCCGTAAAGATGCAGGGAGACCTCGTTAGACGCGATCCGGCGATAACGTAAGATCCCGGCGTGGGGCTCTGCGTGTCAGCAATGCCAAGGGGAGAAAGGGCAACCCCCTTTCTAATCCACACGAGGAAAAAACCTCCCGAGTGGGAATAAAATACCTGCGAAATACCAGAGAGGTGCGCTTGATCTGACGGGAAAGGAAGGAACGGAATCAGGTAACTTTGGACGGGAACCCCAAAATCGCCCGTCCAAAGAGCCCCGTTTACACGCCTTTACGTCACGTTCATGAGGAAAAGAATCTGTGAATTCATAAGAATCATTAATGCGCAATTAACCTTGTCTGAGAGCTTAAAAATTAAATTAATAAAGGAACCAGCACTTCCCAAAGCGAAACCGTGCTGTGCAGATCAGCCGGCTCGGGGCGATCTGCTTAATAGGCGCGAAATCCGTTAACTCGGTGCGAGAACGGGACACCCGCCAGAAATGAAAACCCGTACCGCTTCTCACAAGGGCGAAGCCGCGGGGTCGAGTTAATTCTCCCTCCCGACTTCGTGCCAGCGGGATCGGCAGTTGTGAGAGCCAGGACACTTGGTCCGAATCTCATACCGCGGGAATCAAAGAAAAGCCCCGTCACAGAAATACCGAATCTCGATTCCAGAAGAATGACGCTTTGATTGCTGAGAGACGCACGTCCGGGTATCGCGCGCGCGTGCCTGCCTAGCCACGCATCCGCGTCCGATAACCGCGCGCCCGTGCCTTTTGCGGACGGCCTCGCGGTGGCCGTGGTCTCGCGCCTTAGTAGTTTTGGAGGGAAATCTGAGGCTTTCACCAGACTCAGCGTGCCTGAGAATATCACTTGAAACCCACCTATCGATCGTGTATGCGAATCGTTGGGGCAGACAAACGCGAAGCTTGGCACTCGGGCGCTCTTCTCTGTTGGCGCTGTCTCGAAGGGATGAGGGTACCTCTTAAGGGTGCGGGTCTGCGCCGGCCGTGGTATACGGCTAAAGGATTAATAATCCCCCGGCAGGACGACCGTTCGCCCTCCTCAAAATAATTTAATCTGTTTGTTTGTAAATAAATAAATAATAATAAATAACGATGGTCACAGTAAAAAAAAAAAAAAAAAAAAAATTACCACCAACCAATGGATATCGTTATTTTGTCAATCGTAAATGTTGGCCATCTATATTTATGCAAGGTATTATTATTATTATTTATTATTATTATTATTTACCCAGGTTCTGTTCATGATGCTACTTTTTTAAAAGACTCCAATATATTTAAACAGTCTAAAAATAATATACCTACCAAATCATTGTCCGGTTATATCTGATTGCTCTCTCTATTCAACTGATGTTGGCTGGAGACCCTGCTTATCCTTTATTACCTTGGTTGCTAAAGGGTTACACAGGAGCTCTTACACCAGAGGAAGAGTCATTTAATACTTACCTATCATCTGCAAGAATTTGTGTTGAAAATGCTTTTGGCCGTTTGAAAGCTCGATGGAGAGTATTATTGAAAAGAGCTAATATTAATTACAAATTCATGCCTAGTATAGTACATAGTTGTGTCATATTACACAATATAATTTCAAAAGATAATTTCTTTCCATGCTGGTTAAGATCTGTCAATGAAGTTAATATTGAAAGACCACTACCTCGACAAGTAACAGTTACTCGGGCTGAACCACAAGCAAAGAACATCCGTGAAGTCTTAAAAAACTATGTGTGTAATAACTATCCATAAAGACAATCATCAGTACAAAATTATGTGAGACATACAGTTTAAAACATCTTTATTAAACATTTAAAAACAAAATAAATTTTATAACTTAATACTTTCTTATCTTATTGCATTATTTCCCAGTCTTTGGTTTACATTTTATTTAGTTATTTTAAAAATATGTACATAATGGTAATTAATTAATCTCTAGGCTTCAGTAAACTGGTAAGAAGGATAGTGAATTCCTCTTTATCTTTCTGCGCTTGTTCTTGGTCTGCTTTTAATAGTTCTTCCTCCCATTTTCTTTGTTTTTCATTTTCTTCTCTAATAAAATCTTTATGCCCTTCCATAGTTTTCTTAAAAGAATCCATTATGTTCAATAAGTCGCCAGAATCTAAAATATAGGCAAATGCATAAAAAAAAGTAATTTTGTATAGAAAGAAGTTAATTTACTTCTATTTTTACGACGAAATTCCCTTTTTTAAGATAGAGTTTTTGTTCCTTTGTTTTGTGTTGAACTTGTGTCCAACTGGTACTCTGGTTGGTACACTACTTCATAACTGACATCTTCATTTTCTTCATTAATACTTTCTTCAATTTCATCAATGAGCTCCATATCTATATATTAATTAGTTAGGTAAGTTATTTTATAATTTTTAAGACATATTGTATTGGCATCGGTGCTGGATTTAGCGGGGGTGCAAGTGGTGCAATGGACCGGGGCCTCGAGACTGAGATAATTTTAGGGGCCTCAGGTTGAAGTCTTAAATAATTTAACTTTTCACTTTTTTATTTTACTCAATAGTTTAATTAAACTGTTAACCATGTATCAATTGAGAAATGTAACCATTTAAAAAATAGTTAATACATTTTTGATTTATTTTGAATTTATCAATAAATACTTGTCCTTATATAGTTTTACTTTCACATTTAAAAGTACAATTATGAATAAAATAAAATTTATTCTTGAATAACAACGACATCAAATTTGAAAAAGTAGGAATTTATATTAATTTATATTCTTAAATATTTAGTTATAAATTTACGGCTACAGCCATAAGGTACTACCTGCCGATTTATAGCCCATATGCGCCCATTTCACATACAGTGTTGCAGTTGTGATTCACAAAATGGATTATTTATATCTTAATAGATACTTAGATTAAAGGGGCTTGGTTTTGACGAAATTTGAACTTTAAATGCTTATAAAAAAAACCATGATGCTTATGTAATATATATCGACGTATCGTTAATATTTTAGCTATAATAAACACTTACGTATTACATTTTTAAGGTTTTTGATGTCATGAATAATTTTTTAATTACTTTGAAAAATGTTAATTAATCAAATACAATCCAAGTGAGGACGGTATAAACACAGAATAGATATTTAATCTATTCTGTGGTATAACCAAGCTCGTTACCAAACAATTTTAATAAATGTTCATTTTTTTTCCTCTAATTATTTTAAAAAGCACTGAGCATTTTCAATTTAGACCTCCTAAAAGTACCAACTAGATCCAATTTGCTTCCAAAAACATACACCGGGCATCAAAGCTTATGATCAGAGCATTTTTTCTACCGGAAAAGTTGAAAAGTTACATACATTTTGAAATACCTCAAAAAAGGTCTAAAGTTAGAATGGTCAAAATAAAAATTACTAATTTTCAAGCCCCCCCCCCACATTGAAAAATCCTGCGTTCGCCACTGACTACAATCTAGCAACGTTGCATGGTTTTAACGCATTTTTATTAAAAATATTTCGGGCGCAAATAGGTTATGAAAAAAGTGTGAAGGGTGCAAATGGGTTGCACCGAAAGTTACTTATATATTATATAGGTCAAACTGGCCTACTTGGGGCAGGTGCTTAGCTTAGGGCAAAAATATTATCTGTATAATAAATTAATAAACCAAACCTTAACTAAAAACAAAATGTTCTATTGAAGATACATCTATATTGATTAATCTTAAGTTAATTACAATATATTATTTAATATCAAAACTGCCCTAAGTTGACCCGTTTGACGGTCGTTTCTTTAACTCGTAAACTAAACAAAGGTCCTTACTGATTTCTTTTGTTGAGTCTGTTCTAAAGTCCAGTGGTTTTATAGATGGTCGAGTTCATAGGACTTCATCTAAATCTTTTTCTGAATCACAGGACATTCGGTTGCTTCCACTTATTTTGTTGATGCAGTTCTTCTCAGAATATCCACTCTTGAGCGCCTTCCACTTGGCTCGAACTTGAGCAACCGTTTTAGATGAACCGATTTTTTCTAGGTCGAGTCGTACAATTTCATAAATCTGGGAGTCAGAAAAATTAGTTTATACAACTATTTTATTTTAAATTTCATTAGAAAATCAGTTTTGTTACTTACATCTGCGTTTCTATACCGTTTCCCATCAAGAAGTTTCATTATATTATTTTCTTTAACAGAATCAACTAATGTAGCTATTTCTGCAGCACTCCAACTACTTCTTTTGTTGGCATTATTCATTTATAAGTTCTTTATTAAATAAAACTAATAAATTAATAATTAAACTTATTAGTAATACGACTTAGTTCACTAAAATCTTGAACGCGAGCCATGTACCAGCAAAAATAATTGAAAAACGTTTCTTATGAAAAAGATAAATAATGAACTGGAAAATTGAAATCGGTCACTAAACGTGGACTTATGAGTTATGACTTATATTTTACGTATGTTATACGTGAAAATAAAATATGATTAATCTGTATTATCATGGTATTATTTTATCACTTATCAAAATAAAAATTATCGATTTAGAGTGTTTACATTTACAAAAATACAGCCGACTTTATTAATTAAACCGATTTAATTTGGTTAAACCACATATTCGAGCGTCCTTAAAATAAAAACGGTTTATGTTATTAAGGTCGCTTTAAAGCGTTTACATGATGCATGCTTATTATTGACATTGTAGTTTTTTCCTTTATTTATTTAATAGAAATTAGTACCCAAATTGCCTTTGATTGTTAATTTCACTTTCAATTTAGGTACCTTTAATTTAGGTATTTTGAATGAAAAAAATAATATATACACATTACACATATATCCAACGCACTAAT